>JACCGJ010011557.1:0-38171 GCA_013407085.1 Atriophallophorus winterbourni | reverse complement strand
TACCTATTCGTTCCCTCTCCAAGCACTAACCTCCGAGGACATGAACTGAAACTATTACATCAACAGCGCAGGCTTTAATTTCGACACAGCTTTTTATCTGTGAGAGTTTGCAGTCAGTGGAACACTCATCCAGGCACGCTTTTTGAGGCCGCTTCTCTCGGTTCATTCAAAGGTCTCCTCGATTCTCACCTCCATGAAATCTCCCACTACCAAGACACAAGTACCCGGTAAACACTATTTTCATTTTTTTTACAAGCCCTACCGCGTTTTTCCCAAACTCACTAGCTCGTGGCACCGGTAAGTTCTCTTTCTGTGCCATTTGCATTTTCGTCACAACCGCCCTAACACTTTGCTAGTTTCATTGCTCTTCCAGATCCCAGTATCGGAAGTCCCTATACACGCAGTTTTAACTGAGCCTGTTCCAGAGGATGTGGTGGGTAGGTGTGTGCCGGGTTGACGCCCAACCTGTCCAAATGCAACAAAATTCCATTGATGGTGCAGGCTAAACGCAAATGAGGCCCGCTATAAGGCCTTGGAAACTCAAAAATTTCTCTCTTTTTTTCGACTCACTGCTCTATCTATCCTGCGGTTGGTACAAGCTCTTAGCTTTTTATACCGTAATAAACTATTGAACTATTGAACTATTGTGTTCCGGATGGTCTCAAGGTCACATAGCATTTTCAATTTCCCACGCGTAGTCTCCACAATGCTTGCTGTGACTCATGATTGTGAGATTATCAAACTGGAGAGACAATGGCACGCGACATATTTTTTCACTTGCGTTAGCGCCCTTATTCTCGTTGAAGCCGGGAAAATCTGTTGTTGAAGTAAAAATAAGGAGATTTTCATTTAGGAGTTAGGAACTTCTTATTGATGTATGCAGATAGAGCAATTCCTGTGTGAGCATCAACATTGACTTCTCCGGGAAAGTGAGTCTACGGGGAAAAAACAGATCGATTTATCATTGTCTACCATATAGCAGTAGTCCAAATATGCCTTGAACTTCACCTGGGTTTCCAAGGAAAACATACGGCAATATATTCAATTTGTTGAACGAAACGAGTGGTCAATGTGAATTGCGCCAAAAACCGCAGCGTCCTTCGTTTTTAGAACTTTAGTCTATGAAGAGGAGTTCTTCTGTCTTCTGTCAAAGAGTATAATTCTTGTATGTTTGACTTGTAACATCCCAGAAGATTGCGGGTGGTAACGAGTTGGTCTATTCTACTTGCTCCATGCTCTGGTGGATACAGACACAAATTATTAAGACAATAATCATACGTGAGGAGACCTTTCACAAGTTTCGTTGCTCTGTTCTGAATATTCAAGAGGACAGCATGCACTTTTTACTAACGGAGAGCACGCTGACAGTCCGTATCCATGACGAGGGCTGATTTGTGATTGAGTGATCGATTATTTTGAATATACTCACTCGCTCACTCAGTCCTCTCCGTGCCGTGTGGCACATGATTCGAAGACAACCTCACGCCAGTGGTTCCGGTCTGCCGCTGCTTCCGTTGCCGTCTGTACCGTGAATCCTTGTGCATTTAGTTCGCGTTCCAACGTTCTGCGCAAAGTTTCCTTGGCCGTCCACTTTTGCGGAAGCCAGTGAATGGCTACCTTCGTATGCGAACTGCGATCCATCCTGCAGACATGACTGAACCATCTTCGCCGTCGCCTTTTGACTACGGTAGAAAACACCTCCAGACCAGTTTTCTCAGGAGCTCTTCATTCGAAATGGTGTGTGGCCAAAATATCCAATACTTCTCAAGCACTTAGTTTGAAACACGTTCATTCTTCGCTCGATGGCAGCAGTCGTCTTCCAGAATTCCGATGCATACATCAACAGACTCAGAACGTTGCTGTTGAAGAGTCTGATCTTCGTGATCTTCTTTGAATATAACAGAATTATAAAATTCTATCAAGGGAATGCTTCCAAATAAATTTCACAAGAGCCTCGGTCAAAATCATTGGATCCCCTCGGCGTATGTGAATGTCGAAGATAGTCCATGGGTTATCCAGACCGTCCCTCTAACTTAGCGTTTCCTAGAGCTGACACCACAAAATTATAAAAGGGATTTGTTTCACCAGGCCGGTGAGATGTTGGCTAAAGAGGAATAGCTAATATTTTCGAAATGTAAAATAAATTAGTAGTTAATGAAGGTCAGTTGCAAGCATTTTCATGACAAATACACTCCACGATCGGTTTGGTGCTATGTGCACTCATCACATTATGACAGTAGGATGAGGATCCGCATACGCTTCAAAGAATGGAAGAATAGTAAACACATTGCACTTGTAAACCAATTTTGGATAAGGTTGGTACGACCAAGGTGGACTTCTGGTGTGTTCGAATCAGGATATAATCGTTCTGATGGGCGTATTGACTTCATTTGCGTACTACGTTAACACCTGTTTCTTACAATGTGGAAAATTATTGTTGCAGACACATAAGTGACTGGAGGCGACAAGTAGATTGATCGATCGCGGTTCTCGCTGAGCTGCCTTTTGCAAATCTACCTAATGTTCTTATCGTTGCAGCATCTTCTGATCCGTTACGTGCATTCCAATCGCCGGCTACAACTGATATGTCATTTCGAGAAACTTTGTCGACTAAGGACTGAAGCTGGTTATAGAAGTCGTCTTTTGCATTTTCGTTGGCACATAACGCAGGGGCGTACATCGAAACAATAGTAATATTGAAAGGATGCCAGCTCAGGCGGCCCAGCGCAATTCTCGGGGACACAGGCTTCTATGACACGCGTGCTTGCTTAACATGTTTTCTGAGAGCCATCGCTATTCCTTATTGACCACATCCATCTTGGAGACCATTATAATAAAGCCAGCATTTACGATCGAATCCAGAGACCTTAATCGGTTTGGATCCGTACCTAGTTAGGTGAATCCCAGTGATACAAGCATACAGGTAGCCCAAAAAGCTCATCGTATTGTTTTGACTAACAACATTCGACATTTTCTTCGCATTTTAGCATCAAAGATAAATATCTTTACGAATTTTCATATCCTCAGCTTGGTTACGTTTTACCCAAAGCATTAGAATGAACGAATGCGCTTCGCGTCTCGAAAATGCCATAGCAGAGAGCTGATAGATATATTGAGATATCCTTATCATTTCACCCAAGCGCTCAACCTCTGTCTCGATACCAAATAAACATAACCTCATTCGAGCATGTTCTTTCAGTTCCTATTTTGCAATACCCACTGTTTGATTTGATACTATTTCAATGTTTATATTGATGCTGTTTTATCATTTTTCTACAGCATAACATTATCATACTTTGCTTTATTTTCTTCGTACATTTGTTCTTCTCATCGTCTCGTACTCTTTTTATTTTCTCGTCTGGATGCTCTATCTCAATGAAATCTCATTATTCATGAATATTCTATAACATTCTCGTACTCATGCAGACTATCATTTCCAATTTTGAACACAAAAATCATTTCTGGATTTGAAAGTTTCGTCAATAATATAATCCCAATATATTGCTGTACACATTCTGAAAACTTGATCATGTTTTTCATGCCTTCCTTCACCAAGAATAAATTAATATTTTTATTAATGTCGTTTCTTGGGAGTAGTATACACGTGAAGTCACAGCAGCCCTGTGGTTTCTTCGGTTACACTTCATTATCTTTGCACAACAAAGTGCAACCCACCGGGCAGCAGATAGTTGACAGATAAAACCAGTATCAGTTATTCACATACGGGACTACGTTCCAGATTTGTCCCCGGGTTTTCCTTCCCGTAATCGGGTATCAAGCGAGGTATTGAGAGTTAGGAGTCAGGGTTTCACTTTATTTAGCTGGAACACCAGGAGCTGACAAACACATTGACCGGTTGCAAACTGGTTTTAAGGCTCAGTGACTTGCTTACGCCCACTCTCTCTCTCAGTAAGAGCACCTGTCTCGTATTTGTGGAATAAACTCGTGCGCGTCACAAGATGGAATTCGTTGTCATAGGCTATTTCAGACCGGCTATATTGGAAAATTTTATAGAATTAGTGGCCTTTTACTACTACCTCTTCCGTTTGTGACAACCTTGAAAAATACTGCTGATCTGAGATTCCATATCAGATATATTCTAATTCAAAGATGCTCAGGATGTACTAGAAGTCAGGAAGGGTTTGCTGATCGTACAGATAGATGTGTTACGAAAGACGCCATTGACTATCTATAACATGGCAAGCATGTCTGGTTAACAATTGGCTTCCATGATAACCAGAACTTTGCGTGAATCATTCAGCAAACTCTGCAACCAGGTCTGCTGTAGTACTCATTTGTCGAATTTCTGCATTAAATGCCGTAATTGTTATGAAGGTGCAAGATCATTTGACTTCGCATCGGATAAGAGTTTTCTCAAGTTTTGGTCATTGTTAGGAACAATTCGAGAGATAATTTCAGGTTTAATGTTATCGTTTTGACCTGTGTCGTGTTTATCATAATACAAATAATCAACCTCTCTTTAAACAGAGGGTGGAGGCATTTTGACATTGCTATTGTAGCGTGTCTTACGTTCGAGCATGGGGCTACTTGAATATAGCTGCAATGTTTGAAAACCAGAGACGGGGATCAGTCGTATAGAGGGCGTGTGAAGGGGGTGAAATCAACTTTAATCAGGTCTCCATTATTCATCTAAGTTTCAATTGTGCGTATGGAATGAGTCCATTATATTTGAATATTCCGGCTCACAAATTTGTTGTGTATAATATTGAATGGAGCCTCATACTTCGTGTTCTCTTGTAATATCCAAATACATTATGGATTTCGATTCAGAACTTGAGCAGGATATATATTGTTTGCTGAGTAGCAAGTCCTCAGTAAGCGACAGAAACGCGGGACCACAAACAACCAGGTCAACCACAGTAGAAAGAGGAAACCCAAGTTAAAATGGTTTATAATAAATAAATGAATAAGTAAATGAGATGATGTACTCTTATATATCCAAGGCAGGCTAGGCAACCAGAACAAAATATGAAAAACTCGTGATTAAATTTCCAACATCAAATATACAACGAAATTTACATAAAATCATTGTTATCTTTTATAGTAGGCTGATATTGTTCTAATAACTGTATCCTACACAAAAGAGGAGCAATAAGATTCTGGACTGTTAATTTCAGACTATCAAATTTATAGGAAGGAAGGGGATGCATTGTTTATGTTAACTGTGCCATCCTAGTAAACATCATCATTTCACACGTCTTCAATCATAATGAATATTCTATCGTCCTGGCAACACCAGCTTTTGATCTGTTACTTGGATGCGTCTACTAACAACTGGACAGGACTTCATCATCATTTTAACGCTTAATCCATTGCTCCATGAAATCCTCTCTCCACCCTTCCTGCCATGAAATGATCGCAGGAGATTTTATCACGCCTCCAATTAACTGGGTAGAAAGTACCGATACAAGCCTCCATTCTTCTACAAATACCATCAAACAAATAAGACTCCAGTTCTCCATCTTAATAAGTTTCGAGAGTTTATTCCTGTTATTGCAGCTGTACTTTTATTTAACAGGAGATGACGCACAAAATACCTGGAATGCTAAAACTTGTTGGTAGCTACTAAAAAACCTAAGAATTAAGTCTAAGTTAGATGGGGATAGATTCAGTTTGAAGACTATGTTTATATTATTGTCATTGCTAGTCGATTAATAAGTGGGTTTCAAACCCGTAATAAATATAAATAAGATTACCATCACCGATTTTTGCAGTCCGATTATTCCAATACATCTGTTAGGTAGGTTCTATTAATCTTCAGCCAGGTCGATCATCGAGTGTTCAACTTTTAGTATTAAAAATTATGTCCACTAAGTTTGAGACAACGTAATGGTTTTAACATTGTAATTCAAGGTGTGATAGAACTGGCATCAATAATTAAAATACTAATGGAGCAAGTATCAGAAACAGAAGAACTGAAAGTAGGTTTAGGGAAAAAATCATGACAATGAAATAAAAATTTATGACTCATAGAAAAATGCATTATTATAAAAATGGTACTCAACGGTGCATCGCGGTTGTTAATGGTGCGTTTTTGTTGATGGCATCAATCAAATAGCAATTTGTATGAATAAAATTTGTATGTGTTTGGGAACGGTCTGTGTAATCTGTCATAATTAATAGGAATGAAGTTATAATTCACAGAAGTTTGAGGTAGCATTACACGGTGTTCGAAACCGTGTGTGTCCCTATAACAATTATTATTATGTTTATTAATATATATTAATATATATTATATATATTATATATATATTATATTAATATTATTATGTTTATTAATATTATTACTGATCAACGGTACTTGGTGTGTTAGGTGCCACTTCAGGACTGTGTTTCAAGTAAGCTCGGGTTTTCGTATTTCAGGTGGTCTGTTTTAATTTTGGCGTTTGCACGTCGTAATTGGATTAATGTTGTTATGCGCAGTGTGTCATTAGATGCAGAAGTATAAGAAAGATTTGAAACTCAAGATTCAGGATTCAAGATTTATGCTTGAAAAAACAAATAAACTTACCATAACCATAGATTCAAACTATAGGTAAAAATGAATATATATGTATAAATAAAATCGAAAATCAATGGGACGAAGATAACTTATCTATAGTTGAGGGCATAACTTGGATGAGCTTTCATATAATCGCCAAGATTTGAATATAGATAAACTGTTTGAGCTAATCAAATCAGCAGGTAGAAATTTCGAACAAAGCACACACATACCGAATAAAAATACGTTTGGCAGTTGCGTTTGAAGTGTGGTATTTTCAAATTGCAACCATGATCACGAATGTTACTGGATTTTCGAAGGTGAAATAATATATCTAAGGGTTGGGAAAAAGTAGTAAGCATTTTGTATGCGAGGATGAGATCATCTCGCATTCTCCTTTGTGCAAGCGCCCTCAGCTCCAGTCGTCTGAGTCGCGCGTCGATTGGCGTATTTTCCAGTACATAAACAAGATTGGAGACTCTCTGATATTTGCGATCCGGAAGAAAATTGTCCTATTCGAGCGATGGTGTCCGGGCTTGTGCAGCATAGTTTAGAATCGGGCGTATATATTTGTTTATCATAAGATGAAAGCACCCTGGTGTAAAACATCCGAATATACGCCGTAACATTTCGAGCAGCCCAGATGAACTTTTGTAAACAGCTTCGCATTTTAGACCATTTTTTGAACTACCGCAAATCCAGACACCCGGGTCATTTTCTTCCGCGGTATACTCAAGAATTTTGTCGCCGAGCTTGAATGCATAGGAAAAACCAAGGTCACAACCGATCGGCATTGATGATTCGATTCAAAACGTTTATATTGTCAGCAAACAGAAACATCTTACTATCATTTAGTATTGGCAAATCGTTAATATATATTAGCAACAGTATAAGTTCAATCACTGATGCCATCAACATATAAATAACATTGCATTCTCTCGGTTACGTCAGCAGACGGTTGACTTAGTGACGTAGGGTGATTTTGCGACTGTTGAGACCGAAATGTCCTTGGATTTGAGTAAAGCCGGTTCAATAATAACATTGAAAAGCCTAGGTATACATTTCAGAATATATGGATACCGAATAGACAGGACACAAAACATTTGTCTGTAAATTTTATGAGAAATGGAGTCCGTTTTTATGCGCGAACAAATCAGTCCAATCAACCGTAGTAACATATGAAGATAGAATACATTTCTTAAGTTATTTGTAGGATAATTATTAGCTAAGTTGAAAAAAATACTGTTCTTAGTATGCGCTATTGGCTTAAACATTTCAGTGCGCATGATTTCTATGAATTTATTGGCTTGGTTTCATTAATGATCATACTTGTTTATGCGATTCGTGAAACGTTTCACACGTTGTTACCTCATCACGTAGGCTTGACACTTTAGATTCTACTTTTATCAACTTGCTTAAAATTATGAACTTATCACTGTCTAATCTTACTGTGCAATTTCTATTTTAAAAATTTCCACGAATTATAAAACGAAAAGTTATTGAAATGTCAGAATTCACCGTATGAAAAAATAATATAATTATATAACATTTCCAAAAACATGTAGATATATTATCAGCTTCGTTGTGATTACTAACGGTTTGTAACCTATAAAATAGACGAGTATAGGATATAAATTGGAACACGTACTACATTAAAATTGCCCATGATATTTTTGTGTATATTGCATGTGTACAATACTATTAACAGGGTGAATGACATTCACTGAATTGATAAGCAGAACATCATTAACGTGTCAATGATAACGATGAAAGAAATCAATAGATCAATATTGTTCTACCGGGAATCAAAGCAGAATGAAAATGTCTGAATTAATAAATAAGGTTGATACAAAATTAGAACTAAAAACGTCGATACACGCTCACTTTGGCTGCAGTGGACGTGTAACAGTTTATCCAACGAAAAGTGTACCACTAACAGCTTAAGACTATTGATAATTGTACCAAATACATCGGAACACACTTCTCAACGTGACAGTTAATACCATTCCAAAGCAATCACAAACTTTAGACATGAATATTAAATTCGAATTGTACACATATTTAGATGTATGCATTATAACCAAACAATAACGAAATAAATTATATAAAATATATCATGATGAAAACATCTTATGCGCTCCATGTAAGCCCGACACCGACAAAAATTCTAGACTCTCGATTGGCTAATCAGCCACTTACGGTCCTATGCCTGTGTGCTTGTAGCGAATAACTGAAATATATCTGACGACACTCAACCTAGCGCCAATACTAGTAGAACATGCGGGTGGCCTTTTTAACGCTTTTAGCAGAATACATTAATTCCGAGTATTTGGGAGCTGGTTTGTGCGATTTCAATGCATAAGGGTAGTAGCCAATCCTCCGTTTATAATTATAGGCCTGTAAGTATTACAAAAATCATTCGTAAAATCCCGAGTGGCATATTTGGGATAAAATCTACAGCCGTGTATATGATTTTTCGTTTCTGAACTCGGCTCAGTATGCCTTCCCCAAAAGAATTTGTGCCTAATAAAGATTTTGGGTTTTTCAAATGAGGTCAACAAGAGGCTAGACGAAAACCAAAAAGTTGAAATTTTTATTTGGACTAGTGTAAGGCCTTTAATTTGGCCCCTCTCGATTGCTTGTGATTAAACTTGGTTTCATGGTTATCGGTGCTCCTCTGATGAACTAAATAATAGGCTTTTCAAGCAATAGATACTTTCGCATCATGATAGGCAGTATGTTTTCTCCGAAAGTGGTGCAACATCATTCAGTAGTCGAATTGCGACATTCCCTTATTTTTATCGATGACTTGGCGTGAGTTGCTCACGCGTCTTAGCTATAATTTTGTGAATGATGTCAAGCTTATTGGGTCACGGAATATGCGGGATATTTCTGAGGGAATCGAAGAAGTCGTCAAGTGCTCTATGGAAAATCTTATGAGGTAAGCATTGACTCGTTTAACTATACGGCGTGTTTCAACAAATCAGTTCAGTTCAGTTCAGTTTGCACAGGACAGTATGTGGCTAACGAGGGAATCGAGCGTCCAAAATTTCTTTTCGTGTAAAGCTGCAGAGAAGCACAGACAACTGCTAAAACGTTTTATCTTGTTGTTTATTTCGAAATCTCCGATTATTAGGACGCCAAGAGGTTATCCGGATTGTATTTAGGAAGCACCACGTTATAAACGATGCTGCAAAAAGAAAAATCAGTTTCTCTCCACCAGCACGCTTATAGGTCTGCTGAAGTAGAATCGTGGATAATAAAATTACACAGAGAACTCAAGCCTGTACTTGATTTACGAGACATCGCTAAATGGTTAACTGCTAAGCTTGTATAGTAATTAGTGAGAGTATTCAGGAAAAATATTAACCCAGTTGCCGTACAAACCCTGCTTAAAACTCGAGACGGTACTGCAGGATATAAGTTCTTCTGAAACAATGTTCCAGTTGTACAACCCTGAGGCTGAAAACGTGTTTCCTGGAGTCTGGTCGACATCGTTTTTTTCAACTATTATAACAGAATGGCTTCGTATGCCCACTTGGGAGTTGAGGTAAGGAAGTCGTTCATTGACACGCCACTCAAACCCTTCAAAACCTCAAAGGTTTCAATTAAGTCACCCTTTAAACGACGGCGCCTAACGGAGAAAAGATCAAGAGACATCAGGTGCGCAGAGTACGGTTTCTCTCGCTGACCATCAATCATGCGAGTTACGAGGCGCTGTACGCTTTCAATTAGAAGGTTGTCCATTTTGTATTGAGGACACCACGCCTTACCACAATATTCGAGACGCGGACAAACTAATGCCTTGTAAAGTGGCAGGAATCAATCGGGTCTTCTTCTCGATAGCATTTATTTCGGCCAAAAAATTACCTAGCGTGCAAGCTGAGCCGCATAGTTACATTGGTGCTCCCTTTTGAAGTAAGCCCTAACCAGTAGACCCAAATCGTTAACACACCGTGTGGAGTTAACACTGAGTGAAATTCCCGACACCTGGACTGGAATGTTTTCAACCAGTGGTGACAATATCTGGCACTTATCAAAGTCCAGTGGAAGGTCCCACTGGTATGACCAGTGTATGACCCGTTCAAGGTCGTTCATCAAGTTATTTTATCCGTTGATCCGATGAACTTTACATCCTCCGCTAAAATGAAGCATAGACACTTCATGGAAGATGACAAGTCATCAATGAATAATAATTCAAAGTTCAAAGTAATTCAAAGTTTTAATGGTCCAAAAAGCAAATACTTTACAGTAACCACAGATCAAAAATATAGGTAATTCATAAAAACAACACAAATGTTTTAAACATATGAAAAGTCAGCACGTGTATTCATGTGCAAGGTTGAGTTTGGTCAACAAATACTTGTCAAGTTCAGCCTTGAACATGTTCAGGCTTGTTGCGCAAATGATATATGGGGGCAGGGAGTTCCATAGAAAACAAACTCGGACAGCAAAGAAAAACCTTCGACAATTTGATCTGGAGTGTAGAATAATTAACTTGTTGCCCTGCGATCTGCTACCACGTGCTTCTTGTCGATAAAACTGGTGTTCAAGTTGGTGATCTACTGCATGCAGAATGTTGAACAGCAGGATCAAGTCACCCCTGAGACGACGGTACGAAAAGTCAAAGAGGTTTAGAGTTGCAATCCGCTCCTCGTACGGCCTGTTGTATACCCCGGTCACCAGTTTTGTAGCGCGGTGGTATACCCGTTGCAGCAAGGTCACCTCCTTTTGTAACCATGGGGACCATGCTTGAAGAGCATACTCCATTGTTGGTCTGATATAGGTGTTAATTATACGTGGGAGTATCTGCTTTGAGAAACGACCAAAGATCATTCTGAGAAATGCTAAGCTTTAACATGACGTTTTGTATACATCAGAACACTGTCGTGAAGACTTAAAGTTACTGCTAATCCACACTCCAGGTCTTTCTCTTCAGTAACTCATGAACGTTGCTGAGATCTTAGAGAGTATGTGAATTCGAATGATTTACCAACGTTTAACATTTTACATTAGTCGATGTTGAATGGTAGGTAGTTCCGCAAGGACCAATTATGAAGTGCTTCGAGATCTATTTGGAGAATTTTGCAATCTTCTATAGTGCGCATGCTAGTCCAGACTTTGATGTCATCCGCAAATAAAACGATTTTGTTGCGTACGATTTTGGGTATATCGTTCGCGTACACGAGGAAGAGTATTGGCCCTAAGACTGAGCCTTCAGGTACGCCACTTGTAACTGTAACCCTTATAACTCTACTAGTCAAGTAATCCTTTATTCAAGCCAATAGTCTACCGCACACCCGAGCTGCTCCAATTTTTGTAGCAGTATGCTGTGGTTAACACGGTTAAAAGCTCTAGACATGTCCAAGTAACAAGCATGTATAGGACATTCATCGTCCTCGGCTGGAGTCCAATTATCAAGAGTTATGAGAAGATTGGTCAGACAGGAGTGCCTTGTCCTGAATCCGTGCTGTGCGATGAAAATCAGCTTATTTTGTTCTAAATGTTTTATATGTTCGTCAGCTACAAGTCGTTCGAGAACTTTAGAGACCACTGGCAACAACGTGACTGGTCTGCAGTAAGACACATCAGATTGGTTACCTCCTTTGTATGTCGAAGTGATCAATCCACTTTTCTAGTCATCAGCAACCGTGCTACAACTCAAGGACAGTTTGAAAGGGTCAGAGAGTAGCGAGAATAGAGCATGGGCGCATTGTTTTAGGATGAATGGTGATATTTCATCAGCACCAGGGGATTTTTTTGTATTTAACCCGCGTAGCTTTACCAGGACACTCTCGGGTTTCACAAGGAATAGAAGAGGACTGAGGACCGACCCCTGAGGGACCCCACTAATCACGTCGGTCTGGCTAGACAACGTGGATCCAACCCGAACTTTGAATGTCCTACTTGTGAGGAATGCTTTTATCCAAGCAAGTAGACTACCCTGTATGCTTCTTGCTGCTAGCTTGATCTCTAGAAGGCGGTGACTCACCGAATCAAAAGCCTTGCTAAATTCTAAGTTTCCATCGTGTAACTGGATAACTTGGTCAACTTTCGCCTTGGCTGCAGTTGTCCCTGGGCTCACATTTGCACGCAAAACAGATGCATAAGTTTGAGTGTGTATGACGTTCGACGAGCTAGGCAAGATTACAGTATTTTGAAGTTTTACATTAATAGAATCAGCGTCAGTGGCAGCCTTATGGCAGCAGCTGCAATACCACTACAAACAGCGGTATTCTGCATAAATCCCATAGTGAGATTTATGTTTGCAGGAGAAGCTAGGGTAAGCTTACCGCTTGAAAGCTGTGCACTCAATTCTCCTGACCACTTTTGGAGCAATTGCCGTTGAGGCAAGCATTATTGGTACTCATCTGACAGTGAGAATTATGAGTAACGATAATTTAACAAATAAATTATAGACTGATTTTAGCACAAGCGTAATTAATCAGCGGGAAATATATTGAACGATTGGCTTTTTCTAATATAGTAAAATAGATAATCAATTTTACAGCAATTTCACAGAATAGCGAAAATTCGTAATGATTTTTTAACAGAGAGTGGGAAATACAACCAAGTTGTACGTACGGCGTAAACAGTTTTTGAACCCAGACTGTTGAAGATCAAATTAGAAAATGTGCGTGAGCTGAAAAACGGTCTACTAAATTCTTATCTAATTAAATATAACAATTCACTGAATAATCGTATTTATGTTGATATTTCATCGTGCAAACGAAGAAACAACATACGCGACATAAAAAACATTAAAACCGCGATCTCATCATCCTCGGAATTCAAGAGCTAAGGAGCTAGCTAAACGTGATTGCAGGTAATGCAGTTTTGCTGCTGATACTAATTGTGTCTAGAAGGCCCTCGACGTTGATAATTCCAGGGTGCCTTCTTTAGAAAATTACAAAGGTAATGGGCAGCGTCAACTAAAATAAACTTCCTGATGAGTACTATGGCTGATACTGCACGCTCTAACTGGGAATGCTGGAAATACAAACTCAAATAAGGTGTAATCCTTAGTGATTACAGAGATACTAATATAAAATACACCCACTCCTGGGCAAAGTACTTGGAAAAATAAACTGCGTGTCTGGAAATGGTTCAGCGCCTTGGTTGGGGATAAAAAATCTATGAGGGAAGACTCAATGACCTCGATCTGTTCTCACTACTGGGATGGCAGCTGCGAGGCGACCTAAGAGAAGCCTTTAGGATTCGAAAGGTTTTCACGGCTACAATGGATAATTCAATGAAATACTTTAAGATGAGTACCAGCCACCTCACTAAGCTCTCAGATGTTATATTAAACCTCAATAACGGGTTGAGTTTTAAGAAGGAATTAGACGCTAAATGGACTGCCCTATTTCCAAACATTGTCTAATAAAAATCACATAAGCAACAAAAAAACAAATACATGTATTTGTATTGTTCACGCATAATACTGCATTGCTTTCTAGATCGGTAGCCTCTCACTGTGCTAGTTAAGATAATCCCGACTTTGCTTTCCAGACTATCACCCTTTGATTCTGATACTGATACTAAATTCAAAATATGACCTTGGTACAGTAGTCAAACAATAACATGAATATTTTACTTGGAGGAGAATGCAGAAAGTAGAGTCAAAAATAGACAAATTAGGGAATAAAATCAATGACGCTACAGTACTCCGCATTAGAGCGTTGGAAGATAAGGAAACACTCGATGTTCGCAGTAAAGAGAAACTGCTTTTTCTTTTTCCAGCATTGGTTAGAACGCGGTGCTCCCTAAATACAATCCGGATAATCTCTTTGCGTCGCGATTGTAGAAAATTTCAAACAGACAAAAAGAAAAAAAGTTTTGGCAGTATTGGGTACTTATCTGCAGCTGTTGTTTTGAAGGATTACTCCACAAATGTTTCACATTCTTTATTCCACATACGTGGGACCAGTTTTGAAATATGGTTTGCCAGCAACCTACCCACAAACTAAGAAAGAACGTGACCAGTTGGAAAAAATGCAAAGGTGGGCGACGAAACGAGTACAAGGATTGAAATTAATTCATTATGTGGAGATAGTTCAACTCCACAACCTCATGTCGCTCAGTATTCGGCGTGTGCACTACGACCTGCTGCTAACTCGTCGCATATTACTGGGAGGTTATGGTGACGAGCTGCGCGAGTTTTTCCCTCTCGTGATGGACTGAAGAACATTTGGCCATGCTCTAAAGCTTCAAAGGCCAGGGATTCTACGCCTAACACAGGGATTCACGCTCTCAACAAGAATTGTTAACTTGTTGAATGCGCTTCCGGAAGAGGTTATTTCAGCAGGATCTGAAAACCAATTCAATCTACTAGTGGATAAGTTGCTGCTTGTAATCACGGCGAAGCTGTGCAACACTGAACAGGATTTCTTCAACTGAGGTTCTCCTGGACTATGTTGCTGATATAATAAGATTCGGCTTATAAGGGCCTGACCCTCTGTCGTCTATCAAGAAGAAGATGAAAACTGGGTGCATCTGTGCCTCTGGTGTCTGGGGTGAAAGGGAGAGGCACGTCATATGTTGATGCTTCCGCGTAACCAACTTTCAACCTGTCAATTGAAACGTTATCGGGGGTTCCATTACGGACAATGGTGAAAAGCTTTGCTTGTCTAGATATTGCACGATGGGTACTGGTGTTTGGAGGTTCGAGGGAATTGCCAACTCGATCGACACGTACAAATATGAATTAACATGATTATAAATCAGAGTGAACATGTGTAGGGCGTGATGTTGCGTGTAGCATGTGGTTGCAAGGTATGCATATTGAGTCGCAAACGTGTGAGAAATTCAGAAACGCTTGGAAAAGTGGAAGCGCAGGGGGTACGACATCTGACGGGAGACGAATAGAATTGCTGTATACAAGATCAGCAGGGCAGCATCCAAGGTCTTCTTTGATTATCGTGCGTATACCAAGGAGAATTAGGTAAAGCGCATCGAACCAAGAATCCGAATTCCTGCGAGCTATAATAGAGGCTTTAAGATGTGTATGAAGACGCTCGACTTAACCATTGGCACCGGAGTCGTAGGCAGTGGTCTGAATATGGTCAACACCGAGTTAGTACGTAAGGTCTCGGAATAGAGCTGAGTTAAATTGTGCTTCACGATCCGTAGTGATGGTCTTTACTACAGGGAAATAAGATATCCACGACGGAAGCAAAGCTCGCACGACCGTTTGAGTATGCATGTATGAAATGCACAAGCCTGATCCAGACAAAATGCCGCACAGTCAGACTGCACGTGGGTAAAGATACGGTGAGGTTTTCCACGCCAATAGTCAATAGTATATTATGGTACAAAAGGCTGTGAGCTTAAAAGATGAACATAAAATAGTCAATATAGGGAGTCGGGTGTGGTCGGGTGGAGTTCCGGCACAGGGGAGGCCCCCTATTACTTTTCCGTTCAATCCCATACTTCCCTATTACTCCCCCTTATCCCAACCCTATATTCTAACCCCGATACTCACCCCATCCCCGCTCGCCATCCCCCTGTCCTTTCGCCTCCCCCCCACTCCTCACTTACCACTAAAGCTCTCTCCTCTACCCCCAAGCACCTTCCCCACTACCCCTACTTCACCCACCCCTCCACCTCCCCCCCCCCTCTTCCCTACACACGAGCATTTCCGCACCTTTTCTCCCACCTCACCCCCCCCCTACCCCCACGGCATCCCTTACCCCCCCCCCCCCCCTCTTACACCCCATCCCTACTTCCCCCTCCCCCCAACACCACCTTCGCCTACACCGTCCGCCCCTCCAGTCAAACTACAGTCTTGCTCACCCCACCCGCCACCCGTTTACCTTGCAATATGCCCCCCCCCCTTATCCTCAAATACCTCAACCCCCCCCCCACCCCGGTCTTTACTCCCCCCCTCCGACGCTCCTTTTCTCATCTCCCCGCCCCACTTCCTGCCATTCAAACCCCCCACATCTCTCACTTCCTTTTTCTCCCCCCTAATTTCGCTCTATCTTTCGGTTATTATATATTACAAGATCAGCATGGGGAGATTAGATCGGCGTGGTTCCATATATATGTATTCGAAAAGAAAAGTGAATGGGAGAAGTAGTATCTATGAGAAGGAAAAAAGAGAAATTCCATTAAATTTGTTGAGAAAAATAGAGATAAGCGTCAATTTGTTCTTTGAAAGTGGAAAGTGATGGGGATGTTACGATAAAAGTCGGTAGATCAATCCAAACACGCGGAGTACGAACAGAAGAAAAATTTACGGCAGTTCAACCGGCTGGGCTGATGAGCCAGCCTGAAGACATGTAGAGTATGTATTTCAACTGTGGTCCCTTTTGCTTCGTAAGGACATTAATCTTCTAGAATCGCCCTAACTTAAAGCCTGAAAGCTTGCCAAGGGTCTGAAATTTCTTTGCTACGAGGATCGACTGCGTACCTGCAACTTATTCTCAGTGCATTGCAGTACTGTCAAGGGAGATATCATCATAGCGTACAGGATCTAACACAACTGCTACATCCTTGCAAATCAATATTGCCGCTGTCTTAATCAAATCAAAACCGCGGCCAGCATCTCAAAATTGGGCACCAACCATGGAGATAGTATTGCCTCCATTATCTCTTCTCCCTCTTCATTTGTAATATCTGGAATTCTCTTCCTATCGAAATCGTTGATGCACAATCTGTTCCTGTCTTTGAACACTCACATTTATTCAACTTCTTATCATGATTAAAATTTCATCTTCTATCTCTATCTCACTATTTTTCTAGGCTTCACCGGTGGAAATGGTGGGACGTAATGCGTTAGCGCTTCTTCTTCCTATTCAAAAGCCACATTTGTTTAGTGGTGATGTAGTCCATAGGCGATTCAGGCTCGCTATAAGGCCTTCCAGCCAATCATATCCGACCCACTGTACAAATATCTTGCTCTTATCTTCAAGCTTGTAAGCTTTTAATACGGCAATAAACTATTGTTCTATTGTAATAGTGAATGCGCTGCAGATCCGGGCTTGCGACTTCTTACCTACAGTGTGGTGTGATATTCTGCGTACCTCTGTGGCCCATTGAGCTATACTGAGTGGTATTCTACTGCACCATTAGGGTCACTCATGTCAGGCAAGTAATTGGATGGCATAAAAGCACAAGTCTAATCCAGGCAAAGTGCCGCACAGTCAGAGACTGCACGTGGGCTAAGATGCTGTCAGGTTGCCCAGGCCTAGACAGATATGAGGAAGAAAAAGGAACAGGAAATGGTAGTGAGACTCCAGCCTGTTTCAGCATGCAGCTCACCACCTCTGGCCAATCAATTTAGCACGGTGTTAGCAGCACAGCACGAAGTACTGTACGATTGCACGTCCGTGCTCAGTAATTGGTTAGACGTCAAACAAAAGCTGTCTCAACCTAACTTGCTGCCTTTGAGTTAAGGGCTTTGCTAGATAAATCCAATAGTTCTCCTGTATAGGCATAGGTTACCGGATAGTATCTTAACTTGCATAAAACGATGGCTAAAACTACAAAATAACTCATATATACATCGGATTACATATAAATTGAATTGCATACCCTTGCATTCCGTCGTATGCGGTTTGATCTAAACACGGTGTTTAGATAATTTATCTTGGGCATATACCAAGTTTGCACTTCCTTCTCGATATCAAGATGCACACACGTGAGGATATTCATACAAGCTAGTGAGTTCCAAACTTCACCATACTTCACACCAAATGTGTTTTGATAGGCGAGTCCTCAAACAATGGAACTCGCCTCCGGACAATTTTGTGCAAAGCAATTCGTTGAAACTTCTCAAACGAATTTCGACAAATACTTTGGTAGCTTGTGTTTTTGCGAGAAAATAGTTGTGATAACCCGTTCTGATTACGTTAATTTTTGTTGTATATTTGCATAAAACTCCGAATGGACTATATAGAACTTTTTGTTCCTCTATTGCGTCTAATAAATGATGATTCTGATTCCAATCGGCTAGCACACGATAAACAAGGTCACCTTTTCTGCTGCATACAAAGTTGTATAACTGGAAACAAGCTGCTGCTAGATTTACTCTTCAAAATGTTTTCAACCTTTTCGTCGATGTGGAATGGTGCAGTATTCCAGTACTGCACAAGTAACGTTGTTCAAAATTGATTTGCCAAAGGCACTGAGCGGAACGACGGAACAATCGAGTCTTACTGCCATTTTCTCTTATCTCTCCAGACCTGTCCAGCCTTACAGTATCTTAGCCATTGCACATTCTCTAACAATACGTCACTTTGTCTGGATCCAGGTTCGTTTTCCATTTCCTTTTCTCGCATCGTTCTAGGGCTGGGCAACTTCGCAGTATGAGCCCACGTGCAGTCTATTACTGTGCGGTGCTTCCCTTATCTGGCTTGTCATTTCATTCGTTCATACATTCACAGACCTCCTCCATTCTTGAGGCTTCTTCATCTCCTAGTATCAGCCTTTGAAATTGTCCTGTTCAGCATGTCTGAATATCCTCCATTCGCGAACTTACAGATCTCTTCTTAAAATCTTGCATTTCTCTTCGCATCGGATTCCTGTATGTTAGAGCCTTAGGAGTTAAACCAACAGGCTGCATTGTCTCTTGCCTCCGTTTTGCTGTTGATATTTTCTGTCTATCAAAAACTTGCCTATACGATGCGCGTCTAATTTCAGAACTGATTGCTTGAAATATTTGTACTCTTTTTGCACTATTTCAGTGTTTTCGTCTTCATCGTCATCATCATAAAGCACAAGTCTGGAGCCAGACAAAGTGCCGAGCAATATGAAACAGAAACAGCAGATAAGCAAGCGCGTGAAAAAGTAAAAGCAGCCAGGCAAAGTATGCAAAAGCAAATGCGCAAAAAGCAGCTTGTTTTTGTAGATTCGCTGCATGTGATTTTGGGATTATAATAATGTCTTTTAAAAGATAAAGACAATGAAATACGCTGAAGCCACTGACTTCGGTTTGCAGCCTTACCTCGTAAGGTTTCCAGGCAACTATGAGGTTAAGCTTTTCGACCTAAGCAAGGTAAACGAATACGCCCAACTGAGCCTAGCGCTACGGCGAGTTTCTTCATCCCAACGCGCCACGTCATGGACTGGCCACCCGGTCGTTTCTCCCAGCTTCTATCAAGCTCTGCGAATAAGGCGCGGTATGGTAAACGGCGAGTAGGTTTTCTTAAAACATGTCCCAACCATCCCAAGCGAGCAAGCATCAGCATTTCTCTTAGTCCGCGGCCACCTGATCCTAACACCCGCTTGCAGACATCTATAATTGTAACACAATGCTGCCACTGAATGCGAGCAATCCTACGCAGGCAACAGGTGTCAAAAACAGGAAGCTGGCGGACATCTTCCGCTCGGATAGACCAGGTTTTGCAGCCATAAAGTAGTGTAGCACGCACCACTGTGTTGTACACTCGACCTTTAGTATGGAGTGAAACACCGCGTCGACGCCACAAGTAGCGAAGGTTAGCAAACGCTGCACCCGCTTTGCGAACACGATGTGATATCTCGTCCTCGACACAACCGCCAGCAGAGATACAACTGCCAAGGTAAACAAAGCTGTCGACCAATTCAAGATTGACATCGCACACAGTTGTGTTTGGAAGATAGCCGCTCCAATCCTGGGTAATTGTTTTGTACTTGTTAGGCGCAAAGCACATGCCATACCTTGAAGCTTTAAGTTCCAGGCGGTTTATGGCTTTTGCATTATATGTGGGTTATCTCCCAAAAGTGCGATGGCATCCGCATACTCTAGATCGGTAGCCCTCTCACCCGGCAGAAGTTCAACTCCTACGCCCACTAGACCGTACGCTCGAACCATGCCCGAGGTTTGACGATATAATGCCTTTAAGATATAAACACTTCTAGGGCACTTGATGTCTCAGCAGACATTTCCAAAGACTTTCGCGATCGATTGAATCGAGTGCCGCTCGGATGTCAAGGAATACCACGATAGATGACCTACGAAATGCATATAGTTGCTCCAGTAACTGACGGGGTGTGAAGATAGGATATATGCACACTCGATCGGCACGAAACCCAGCTTGCTCCTCACGGATTTGCTCTTCCCATTTTCATAGCCTCCATTTGAGGACAGGCAGGAGTTGTTATAATTCGGAGCCCTCCCTAATTGATCTGATCTATTGTAATAGTAAAACTAGCCACGAATGCTGGCCCTCATGCCATATCATCTCTTCTTTTCAATAGTCGACAAATTCTGATTATCAGGCGATCCTCTTCTTGAGGTGTAATTGTCACAACTTAGTTTGACAGATTCCTTTATCACAGATATTCAAAATTTTGCGAAGTTCATGCTCGATTCACAGAGGTATAGGTCTTACTCCCATCAACTCTAGTTTGCTAGCATCCATATACCTTTGAAGATTAAAACCGCGCATATGAAATCACTAGTCTGGATCCAGGCAAATTGCCGCATAGTTGCACGTAATGATGTGATGTGAAAGCACAAGCCTGATCCAAGCAAAGTGCCGCACAGTCCGAGACTGCACGTGGACTGAAATACTGTCAGGTTGCCCAGGCCCAGATAGATGACAAAAAATAGAAATGATCGTGAGACTCCAGCGTGTTTCAGCATGCAGCCACTACCGGTGGCCAATCAATTTAGCATGATGTTAGCCGCACAGCACAGAAATACTGCACGATTGCACATCCATGCACGTTGGCTATGATACTGTCAGGTTGCCCTGGCCTAGACAGGTATGGAGAAAATTGTAGTAATATTCTAATATGCTAAATTGATTGGCCAACAGTAGTGAGTTGCATGCTGAAACAGGCTGGAGTCTCACTACCATTTCCTGTTGTTTTTTCTTCCTCATATCTGTCCAGGCCTGGGCAACCTGACAGTATCTCAGCCCACATGCAGTCTCTGACTGTGCGGCACTTTGCCTGGATCAGGCTTGTGCTTTCATACCATACCATAATATGCTTCCGCACGCAGCTCATTACCGTTGGCAAATCAATATAGCACGCAGTTACCTGCACGGTACTTAAGTTCAGTACAATCCCATACCCGTACCCGTCGCATGGTGAATATTAGATACAAGTAGCACACTGGTTTCCATTTAAATATGGGCTGTGTTGTGATAGTTTTTTCTCTTCGGTAGATCTTGAACTGCACCAGTCTTATTCGCATCTGATGGCAATCCTCTTTTTAGACTTCAAAGATTTAATGTCTAAGGAGGTCCAAGCTTTTCAAAAAATTTACCATGTCGTGGTTGTATGGAAGTTAAGCACTCGGTACTTGTTGCCGGAGTAATTCTGTCGATAATGATGATGATGATGATGACGTAAACGAGTAGAGCGACGTCAGCACGACTCGTATCTGAAACTTGATTGAATGCGTGTTTCATGCAAAGACTGCACGTGGGCTAAGATGCTGTCAGGTTGCCCAGGTCTAGACAGATATAAAAATGGTATTAGGATGTTGTTATGTCAGATTTGAATGACAGTTAGGTATTCGTACTTATTACCGGTGTAATGATGCTCATAATGATGATGCATAATTACACAGCCAGGCTATAAAGTTATATCTCTCGATAGGGCGAGCAGCTGCTTCAATGGCATGTTCTCCAAGCTTCATTACGTACCTATGTCGCCATTCATAAAATCTTTCACACCCTCAATTTTTCCCAGCATAATCTAATCAAGTATTCATTTTCAGCAATAAATTCATCTCCAATTTTGAAATCACAATGAACGGTCCAGCAGGTGATGAAAGACGCTCGGGATTAGGAATTTTGGTCAGTTTCTCTGTTTTATTCCATGGTTTAATCTCTCATTTAACGTTGGCTGGATTCATGTATAAATTGGCTACACTTGATAGCATTTTTTATATCAATTTACGATCGTTGACTATGTATCGAGACCTTGTATCGGTATTTCAACTCACGTCAACATCGGAAAGTTAACGTCACATCCTTTGACGCGCTGACTGCCTAACTGCTGTGCTGTGTGAAATCACAATCCTGGTCCCAGGCAAAGTGCCGCACAGTCTGAAACTGTACGTGGGCGAAGATATTATCGATTTTCCGAGTTCTAGTCAAATAAAGGATATTCGTCGTCGGACTCCAGCGTGTTTCCGCATGCAGCTCAGCATCGCTGGCGAATAAATTTAGCGCGATGTTACCTGTACAACAGAAAGACTGCATGGTTAACAGAGGTAATGAGCTGCGTGCAAAACACGCTGCATTTTTACTGCCATTACTATTTTTCTTTCTTTAGCTTAGGCCTGTACAACCTGATAGTATCTCAGCCCGCGTGCAGTCTATGACTGTGCGGCACTTTGCCTAGATCAAGCTTGTGATTTCCTTCATACATACATACTGCCCAGTTGCACATCCGTATCATAATAGTGAATTGATTGTCAAATTATGTCCTATTTGTATTCGATTTAGCTGTGGCACACCTGTTTGTTCGTGCATTTTCAGATTGCAGACTTGTACCTAATCGTTCCGAAGATTACGAGAACAGCATTAACACGCCGCGGTTAAGGGGTTCTTTCCCTGCAGTTGTTTTTGCACACTTGCGTTGTGATGTTACCCGGTTCAGGTATGTATGTATGAAAGCACAAGCCTGATCCAGGCAAAGTGCCGCACAGCCAGAGACTGCACATGGGCTGAGATACTGTCAGGTTGCCCAGGCCTAGACAGATATGACAAAAGAAATGGCAGTGAGACTCCAGCGTGCTTCAGCACGCTGCTCACTACCGGTGGCCAATCAACTTAACACGATGTTAGCCGCACAGCACAGAAATACCGCACGATTTCACATCCGACTGCACATCCATTTCAGGACAAGATTACGGCTTTTGATAACCTACGAAATGATAATGAATTATGGTGATAGGTCCGTTTCATTTCAATAGAATGCGTTCTGCCAAATGATATAACTTGGCTCAAATGTCTGGTCACGTATACCTTCTATTTTACAGATTGGATTCTTTCTTTGCCGAATAAAATGTCTTAGTCATATGGTTGTTATTGAGGTTTATATGCACACGTCTTTTTGACGTGAGAAATGAAGAGTTACTATGCTTAGATATAATCCACAATATAATCGCATACTGCTAGGACAAAACATAATAAGCTGTCTTCTCATATTTTTTTATAAGAATATGCTTTATAATTTGCTCTGAACTGTCTTTTGTAATTCCTTTGCATCCACCCTGTTTAGATCTTCTATCTTCCTCACTTTCGCATAATGTTGCATTTTCTGGGTACTTTAGTCTCATTCTTGCTATTCCCTGGCTTCTGGAAATCGCTTTTATGTCCAACAGCGCTTTTAATAAAACAGGCATGTGTAACCAAGGCGGTGTTTATTGGCTCTGCATCGTGAAACGAATTAGCGCTCGATCGTATACATTGATAAGTGGTAGATTCAAGCAGATGCTGTCTTTTCGCTTATGACCGGGGAGCACGCGGTCCGGTCTGATACTGCAGCACGCCGTGAACAATTTGGGAGTCCTTGTTACACTTCAGACCGTGCAAACATCGTTTACTGTAGATATACACGAAGTTCACTACTGACTGCCGGGTACCGCGATGCTACCGACAACGTTAAGTACACTTTGTATTACGACCGGGTAGTCTTTGGTTTGCATTCTGGAAATACTGGTTATATAGCCTCATTTTCGTGTTTTCTGACAGCGTACTGCGCTAATTGATTGTCAGGCATAATGATCAACACAACCTCACATACCGGAGAAGCAGTTATATATAATCCAGGCTATCTCATTTATTCAAACTAACGCTAGTAACCTTTCAAATCGAAAGACTCTTTGAGAATGGATTTGAATCTGTGTTTAAGAACAAGTGCAACTGATGTGAGCGATACGTATACGTATCATCGTCGCTCAACCCCCTCTCATTCTCTCTCATGGTTTTCTTTTTCAATTTTCAACAGGCTCATTTACAATCTGATTATGTTGAAACGGCACTCTACTTCACTCGCCTCGGTGCGATCTTCAGCTGCCTTGCATTTCTCTTGAGTCCGTTCTTCTCCACCGTCCCCCCTGCCAATTTGGATTTATGGTATCATCGTGCCATGCTAGCCAGTGCCGCCTCTTGGGCACTCCGTTTACATCAACGAGTGAAAACCGCTCAAATCAGCCTGTCACTGGCCACCGTGCAAACATTGGTGGCGGAAGATGCGTTCCACTACCTTTTCTACTCAATACTGTTTGCGCTTTTCAGCCCCGTTTCAGGTATGTGTGCGTGTGTGTTCGTTTAACCTTTATCTATTTGTCTATTGACTGATCTATCCATCTATCCATAGCACATTGAACTAATTGGTAGAACGTCATTTGAATGTTAGACAGCGTTCATTTCACTTATGCACACATATTTGTATACTTATTTTTACGGCGGTCGCTCTTATTTTCTGTTGCTTTCTGATTCTCGCTTGGTGACATGCTATACTCTCTTGCTGGGATCTGGTCTTAGCGTTACGCAATGGTTGTATCGTTGCACTATGCTGGGTGTTGTATTTTTGGCACCATCGAAACCAATCATAAAATAAAGTCCAATGCAAAGAAATTTTGAGTAAAATCGGTTAGAGTAGTTTTGGGGTAACGTTTCACTTCTGACACAAAAGCTTCGTCAGGCCAAGGGTGATAGTCCGGACTGGGAACATGATTAAGTAGTAGTCAACCCACCACCACTAAACAGTCTATCACCCTTGATCTGACGAAGCTTCTGTTTCAGAAGTGAAACGTTACCCGAAAACTACTCTAACCGATTGCACTCAAATTTCTTTGCAGTATGAATACACGATCGGCCCCAAACATATTCCAATCAATTGAGGAATGTCCAATGTTAGTGGAACCCAGTCGCAACACTACTTCAAAGGTTTAGCCTGTTATCCATAGTGTGGACAAAGACCATTGTTATTCTGCATAAGCCCCGTGTGCTACCTAGCAGTGTGGACGTCTACATACTATCCTTGCCATGACCAGTTCGCTGTGATTTGAGACGCAACATTTAATTTTCCACTACATCTTATTTTTCTTGCAATTTACACTTTTCGTTCTTTCGTTACAGTTGCGTTGATGCCAGTATTTCTCTACTCGCTTTTACACACAGCACGGTTTACTCAAAAGCTTTTGGAGGTCAGTATTTACGTCAACTGGTTTTTTTTCATTTTTGTGTAAATTTTCTCGACCACTCAATTACTGGAATGTTCACCTGGCTTGTTTTTGGCATTCTGCGACTGCATACGCATTTTCAAAATATGTGATTTTATATTGATGCATTACGTCACTTTGGGGTGTAATAGTCTAGATCGTTTGTCCATACATCATCATCATCATAATCAAAGACAGCATTACACCGGCAGCACGTACCGAATGCCTAACTGTCATACAACCATGAAAAAGTAAAATCCTTAAAGATGGGACTTAAATAGCTACGGATTTGGTAGAAGAGTAAGCACAAACAAACTGGGAAGATGTGCCTACACCTCAAATGGAACATGCATTCGTGAACGAATAGAGCAACATCAGCACGGCAGCTGTCCATACACTTTGACTGTCGCTTGTTACAAATGAAACTTGATGCAGTCTAGGATTATTTTTACTTCCTCTGTTTAGTCCAGACTGATAACTGACAATGTTCGGTTTCGTTTGTTAGCCGTTGCAATCATTCATAGCGAATTTTTTAACATTTTACGATCATCATGGCTGCACCCAACTTTACCAGAGCAGTTACCCTGTATGTTTCTCACCACCGATCGTTCAATAAATCACGTTTTTCCGTCGGTTAAACGTCATAGTTTGTCGGTCAAACCATCACTCAACAATCATTGACGTGGCTTGACCTTTTACCGAGCAGTCCAACCTGACTGGTGGTCTCAGTAAATATGGAAGCAAGAGACGTGCTAGCAAATATGTAGTTCATGCTTTCCTGAGTCATTGGAAAAGAAATGAATTGTTTCTCTACTCCCGCACCCTGAATTTGGGATTTTGTGATTTCGTGGTTAAGTGTTCGATGCTTACTGTCGGTTCACTGCTGTCCTTGATGATGATGGTCAGGTCTTAATATTGATTAACTACTATTCACCAAGTTGAATTGCACGGATGTGCAATCATGTAGTACTTCTGTGTTGTGCGGCTGACACCGTGCTAAATTGATTGGTCAGAGTTAGTGAGCTGCATGCTGAAACTGGCTGGGGTCTCACTACCATTTCCTGTTCTTTTTTCTTCCTCACATCTGTCTAGGCCTGGGCAACCTGACAGAATCCTAGCCCAGGTGCAGTCTCTGACTGTGCGGCACTTTGCCTGGATCAGGCTTGTGCTTTCATACCATACCATAAGTTGAATTTGCTAGCAAATCAATATTGCACGCCCGAACGGTCTTCACTTTCTCTGATATAGATCCGCTAGCTTTATCGCCCCCTCATTCATAGGAACTGTTTTATGACATGTGAGCATCGCTGCTTGCTACTAATGTGACGCTGTTATTGCCGATTTCGGTTGTCATTCCGCTTCAAAAGCTGCTCTTAAATTCCATCTTGGTTTTTTTACTGTGTATTCTGTTCACTGTTGCACCGATTTTACATTTCGATTCTACCCCCTCCAACATTTGCCGCCAATCATGTGCCACTTCGCTCTTGTTGGGTTTTCTGTTGCACATGTTGACCGCGCGATCATACATCAACTTTCTCTTATGCATGAAGGAACATCTTTTTCCTATGTCGCTTCGGGTTCTACTATACACGTAAACTAAAATAGAAATCGACTGATCCGTATCAAACATTAAAACGGCCATTGGTGTCACGTGATTTCGATTAACGCGGTTCCGTTGGTTTTGGATCATGTTGATCAAGCCGTGCACCATATGTTTCTCTTGATCAAATCAATCAAACGTCACGAATTGATCGATCTGAAAGATTTTGATCGCTGTGGTTAATCTGGTTTACCGACATTTAATCGTCAGACAGTTAATCGTCGACACTTAATCCCTAGACTGTTACCCACCAGACATTTGATCCCCAGACATTTAACCTCCAAGTCACTTCATCCTCAATCACTTAATCTTCAGTCAGTTTGATAATTTCTGAAGAATGCGCATATCTCAGCATACTTCTTCTTTTGTTTGATATGAATCCCAGCACTTGCTTGAAGAACAGTGGCCGTATGCTGTCGGCAACCCTTTCGCAAACTGTTAAGAAATGTCCACATGGTGGGATATTGGCAAGAAACAAGTGACTGCAATGCATCATGAGGCGTAAATCATCGTCTGCCTGATTATCTACTTTCATCCTTAGTTCACTTATTTTTCGTTGCATCGTATGACTTCTAGAGCAATTCAGCGATACTCAGCTACGGAAAGATTGACGTTCTTAAAATCAGAAGTTTTCAAACTGGGGATTAAGTGACTGCGGATGAACTTGGGGTTTAAATGTCTGGTGATTAAGTGTCGGCGATTAAGTGACCGGACATCTGTTAAACTACACCATTCTCCGTGATACGTTTTCCCGAACCGTATAGACGGTAACATGTTGGATGAACTTTTTTAAGGGCACAGCTGAGGACATAAAAATTAAAAATTTCCACTGAAATTGTGCATTTGGGGGGAGTTTACTTCATGTTATTTTATTTTCGTTACCAAGAAAACCGTTGGATCTCGGTAATGCAAGTCAACCTGATTAATGAATTTCACGCGAAAGTTCAATGTCTGATATAGATTAGACTCGGTTTATTCTGTTCGCGCCTGCCTAGTATTACTTGAAGTGTATGAACGAAATTGAAGTTTTAAAACGTATACTGCTTACCGTACAAGCATAGGTTCCAACTACGCTTGATGCCGAGTTAAAACGCATTACTGAAGGCTTTTCACGGCTAACTAAGAATGTGGTATCGCGCAGTACTGTACTGTGTAGCTGAAAAACGTGTTAAATTGATTTGCATCCGGTAGTGAGCTGTATGCGGAAACACGCTGCAATCTTGCTGCCATTTCCATTTTATTTCCGAAATCTGTCTACACCTTGGCAACCTGCTTGTATCTTAGCCCACATGCAATCTCTGAATGTGCGGAACTTTGCCTTGACCCGACTTGTGATTTCATACGTACATACGGCTAAGTGCGATCTGCAACGCGGTTATTAGAACAAATTAAATTGGCTAGTTGCTTTAACGCATACACTAGTGCCTCGTACGCTTTACTCGGGTTTGATGTCCTACTCTAGCATTAATCACAAACGTATTTCACAGGGGAACAACACTCGCTTCAGCCTTTTCTTACTCTTTCATAAATCGATGATTATTTATCAGGTGAGCATCAATGAAACCTCATAAGGCACACCATCACCCCGGATCAGTTTTTGCTCGAGCCATTTTTATTCTCTGTAAAGCGATGTAATGGTTTGAGCGTATCTACTCAAGACACCACCTGTTGTTGGCCCCCCGTTTTAACCTCTCGATTGTCCCAACTTTTCTAACCCCATTCATTGATTTCGACTATAGGCCACAGCTGTTCAGCGAAACGCAGCTACCGGGGATGGACCAGACGTGAATGTCTCCAGCCCTGCACCATCGTTTCTCCGCAGTTCGTTGCAGCAAGTCACCACGAAAATCCAGACCAACACTGACCCCATATTACGTTGGATCGCCTTGAATGAAATCATGTTGTTCGTGGTGTGTGTCGTCATGTCGTTGTCCGGATCCAGGGCTGTGTTTCTTCCTCTCATCTACTATCATTTCCTAAAACTACGTTATGCGTCACGCAGGAATCCATACTCTAGGTATGCATTTCACTCGTCTATTATTGCTTCCGACTATTGCACTATCATTTTCTTTTTGGAGTGTTAACAAGCTGGAGCGTTCGTTCAACATTTTTGAGGCATCAGTCACGTGGTTTTTATGTTATGCTGATGGACTAGCCGGCTTCGTTGATGTCGCAAACCATGTGTGTCGATTGGAGGCGACATCCCATCACCCGCACCTCACGACCGGTTAAGTGTAGCTCGTACTCGTCAAGTAGAGATCTGTTCTGTTTGCTAAAGGGACATTTAGATCTCCCTCTCGTTTAAGCCGTGTCAGACCCCCATGCAATTTGGAAATCACAGGATTCACATTTACCTTCTCGCTTGAAATTTTTTGTACTGCGATGGATCGATACAAAGTGCAGCACATTCACAGACTACACGTGGCCTAAAATACTGTCAGGTTGCCCAGGCCTAGACAGATATGAGGAAGAAAAAAGAATAGGAAATGGTAGTGAGACTCCAGCGTGTTTCAGCATGCAGCTCATTACATCTGGCTAATCAATTTAGCACGGTGTTAGCCGCACAGCACAAAGTAATGCACGATTTCACATCCGTACTGTGATAACTGTCCGCGTAATATATAAACCTCATGTGATAAATGAAACCACTCGTAGGATGTGTGTGATGAGAATGCATGTAAATGAGGATCTCTGTGGTAACCCATGGTAACCTGACACTTTTTTTAGCCCAAGTATTACTTCTTTGTGTGGCACTTCATATATTTTATTTTATTTGCATTATATAAAGAACCTAATTTATTGATGCTATGAAGTTGGAGAAACGCTAACCGATTTTCAATTCACGCTGAGATGTCCTGTTTTTTAATTCTTTTTTATTCCCGTCACATTTGTCTAGCCCGAGGTAACCTGACACTTCATTGGCCTATGTATTATTTCATTGTGCGCACGCTATACATATTTTTGTATTGGTATTATGTGGAGAACTTAATCTATTGCTGAAAATTCCTGAACACGAATAAAATCATTCTTCTTCTTGGCCGTTGGTTTACCCGCATCTGCATGTGTGTTAGCACAGGTGATTGTACAGTTTTGTCGTGTTAGCCTTATCCAACAGTGGCTTACAGGGTCATATCTTGTTTATCATTTCTCCACTGTTTCAACCGCATGCGGATCCTGATCCGACTGTCCCTATCTGATGAGTCCAAACAACATAAAACAGGTCGTGGGGTGTGTGGGGGTGATAGAGATGCATGCAAATAAGCTTTCTATTTCATGGACATTTTTTTAAACACTGTATACATGAGTGTTGGCTCATCTGATTGAACAGGTTGGTCGTACCAACCTTATCCAACAGTGGCATACAAGCGCACCTTGTTTACCATTCTTCCCCTGTTTCAAGCGCATACGGATCCTGATCCGACTGTCCCTACCTGTTGAGTGCAAACAACATGAAACCAGTCGTGGTGTGTGTGTGTGGGATGGATATCAATGCAAATGAGGATTTTGTGTTTAAACCTCTTCTTATTATTTGTTGACTCGGTGATATATATTGTCCATATTGTAATAGGGTTTATAACTTCTCATTTCTGAAATGGTTCCCATTTGCATCTCTTTCGTTCGTTTCACATTCTTCTGAACGCATTGTCGCCTTCTTTCTCTATTGTGATTAATCGATGGTGGCGATTGATGTTTTGTTCTCAGGATGACCTTCTCGGAATTGCGTCTCATCCTCCAAACGCTGGCCAATCATCGCTTGACCCCTCGTCTCGTGTCGCGAATGATTTATGGATTGATCAATGTGGTTTGTCGCTTGTCTCCGAGTGCACTCTAGACAGGTAAGCGGCGGCCTGTTGTGATTATTTTTATTCAAAGAGACTGCCTAATATCTCTTAGGTGTTAGGTTTCGACACATTCTCGTTGTATACCATGCGTTTTGTGAATTTAAACGCGTGGATCGCTTTCGTGTTACTGTGTGTGTGTGTTGCAACGAGTCACTTTTGATTTAACGGTAATGTGAGTTCCCTTCCACTTGAGAAACCATCTGAGAAATTGATTATCGTAGACAAGCAGCCAGTATATGAGCCCATCTTAGGTGTGCAGTCGTCCAATGCTCCTGTGTTGTGCCAGCCCGATAATGAGCTGCAGTTTCACGACATTTTTCTATTTGTCTAAATCTTGGTATTCTGGCACTACGTTTGTGATTTTAACCTCCCTCTAAAGCAGTCGGCCACACTTTAGCGACACTGCTGAGTAACAATGTGATGACTGCGTAACAAGCAAGACCTTTGGCGAATGAACGTTGATGATTGCGTTGCTTGCTGGTCATTGCGAATGCTTCGCTCTTTGTTTTTTCGTGCGTTGGAAGCATTGTTCTTGATGGCTCTCGATTTACTCTCATTCTTTTCCTTTGAAGCCGATTTCTCATCACTGTTCAGGTGGGTAAACTCAACGGGTTAGCAATGCTCAAGCTTACGACGCGAGACGTCTGACAAGCGAGGAAACATTTTCATTCGAATTGAATCTCATTGTCGAGGCTCGCTGAACCAGATCTTACTGTCTCCACCTGATGATGTCTAGGCCAGGGCAACCTGACAGTATCTTAGCCCACGTGCAGTCTCTGACTGTGCGGCACTTTGCCTGGATCAGGCTTGTGCTTTCATACCATATACCATACCACCTGATGACGGCAAACAGGCAGAAACCGGTGGTGGTATGTAGTGGATGGGATTGTGAGCAGCACAATACATTCGAATGTCATTGCATGATGTGTGATTTGACTTTACATGTATATATTCGCTCGTGGGCACAAATACTCTCATCGTGAATTCAGTTTGTCATCAATGTTTCGGGATGTGAGCTCTCTGCAGGACGACCTCTATGCCGTGGTCTACGCATAGCGACATCCACCACACATATTGGTTGCTTCTTTGCATGCTTATTTGTTAGATTCTTTGAAATCCCTGTTATAATGCGTGGTAAATATTAACGCCAATCAATCTATGCTAATTGACGATGCTGGTTTGTAGTTTGACATGGGCTTGTTATTCTAGACGTGGAATGATTCCGAATCCATGTCATACTTACTTACTTACTCCACCCACTCAGATGAGTGAACACAAGTTTAACACATTTTCTGTATTTAAAGACAGGCATCTCTCCTCAGACCAGGTTATAATTTCGGTGTCGGGTCACTTAATCTCCAGGGAAGGTATTTAAAATAAGAAGATATTTAAATGTGTGCAATGACTCTTGAATATGGTACAAGTAGCAAAGGTCGAAGGACATTAATTTACATGGGAAACGAGTTTTGGTTCGAGAAACAATCAAATGTCAATATTAATTGGAGATGTTGTAAGTTTGTCACACACAAGTGTAGAGCGAGATTAGTTACATCTAACGATGATATCGTACGTTATTTCGCACTTCACAATCACGAGTGCAACAAAGAAACAGTTTTAACGAAGAATGCCGTGGCTAAAATGAAGGAAAAAACGTTACAAATTAATGCCTCTGCCTCACGGACTTCGCTCACATTCGGTCTGTGATTAGGCACTCTAACGACATTACCTCAAAAAATTGCTATCTTGCGGACACTCAACAGGCATCGAAACAGTATAAGAACGAAAGACCCAACATGCACTCTGCCGTCCCTCCCAAGTGACGCCATGTTTGTTGTTCCAATATCCCACCATGTGGACATTTCTTAACGGTTTGAGAAAGGATTCCCGACAGCCTACGGCCTCTGTTCTTCAAGCAAGTGCTGGGGCTCATATCAAACAGAAGAAGAAGTATGCTGAGATATGCGCCAGGACATCAATTGCATATCTCTCCTGCTAAATAAATTCATTTGAATGTATTCTGCATTCTTAAGTTATCAAACTGGGGAATAAGTGACTGGGGATGAAGTGACTTGGAGATTAAGTGTCAGTAAACGATAATTTCATCTAAAGCAAATAAATCCGTGCTTGCTTTTAGTTTGAACTTGGCTTGTTATTCTAGATGCGGGAGGATTCCAGAACCATCTCCTCTTATCTGGTGGCGAAATACCGTTCAGCATCCATACATCTTTGTGTTGCTGTTTTCGATAATAATGATTGTCGATAAATAACTTTTAACCTCTGGTGATGTTGCTCACATCCACCGAAATTACACTCCACTACCGGTTTCTGGCTGTTTGCCGTCATCAGGTGGAGACAGTAAGATTAGGTTCAGTGAGCCTTGAAACATGGATAAATGGTAAACAATGTAGTGGAGTGTAATTTCGGGGGATGTGAGCAACACATTTCTTTGGTCATCCATAAGCGCCTTGAGCGCTTGACCACGAGTCACTATGTGATTCTGTGTTTGAACATCGTTGTTCGTTGTACGAACCCTATGCAACAGTGGCATTCAAGCATAACCTTGTTTAACTTTAAACCTCTGTTTTGTGTTCCCGAGATAACGCAATACAACGTGACATGTGGTTATCTCTTATCCTCCTTTGAATTGCGTTCTCGATTTTCTTTTTTCCAGCTTTCATCCTCGCGTACAATTGTGTTTATTCATCTCTTCGCGATCATCTCTCATTCCCCAATTAATCCGACTTACAACACTTCCGTGTAAAATGTGTGCTCCATTGGAATGCCTTCCCTTCTCACAATTTTATCCAGTTCCCGGATTTCCGTGACTATGAAAACTGTTTTCTCCAATCATATCTGTGTCTACTTTCGCTTTGAATTTTGTCACGTACATATCCGTCCGTTTGTCAGTTTGATTCTTGCCCGATTTTTCCTTGTTGTCGTTTCGTTTATCATTGAGGATAAAAAAGCTGGAGTTTATTGAGTTTGTTGGTGTTCGTTTTGATTAAACCTGGTCGGCTACATGATTCGGTGGGGTAGTTTTGTGAGAAACGCACGAAGATATTGCGGGAAAAGGCGCTGATCTACTCGTTCAGCGAGTATGATTGAATGCATCCTCGATTCGAGGTATAGGCACCTCATCCCGGTGTGCTTGCACTTTACTGTACGATGGCACTTCCGTTTTAATGTAACAATATTGGAACAATTGTTGATTGATCACTTTGTGGGAAACGTAAAATTTTAGAATCTATTCACAAGAGTCATCATCATCATCATGAAGCACAAGTCTGGAGCCAGACATAGTGCCAAGCAATACGAAGCAGGAATAAAATGCACTGACTTCGGTTTGCAGCCATATCTCGTAAGGTTCCCGGCCATCTATTAGGTGGATCTTTTGGACCCCACCCAGACTGCTACAATAGTACTACAGCGTCTGTTAGTTTAACGTACGCTTTTCATACCTGTCACGGGATATTTAGATTCAACGATTGATTTCATGGTGTCGGTTCTAGCCTTTTGTGAAAATTAATGATTCTCCGCAAATTTGGAAATGAAACTCGCCATCATTGAATATCATATTGTGTACACCGCAAATTGTTCTGAAACAACTGCTGAACGCAGGTCGCTGTGAGCGGGAGAGATTGTCACTCCCAAATCGGACTGTTTCGTCATTCCAAAAGCTGCGGAGCGTAAAACCATCGTGTTATGTCGACCGAAGGAGGCCAACAGCAACAATTATTTAGAGTGTGGCTCATTAATTTCCATCGTCATACTAATGAGCACCGGCAGCGTAGCTGTTTTGAGGTAAAATATTGTTTGAACATCCTCATCATCTTGACATACAAATTATAGGTAGATTTCGTCATTGAAACCAGAAGGGTTGCCGAAGTGTTTGGTGTAGTGTAATAAATACACGACAGGTTATTTCAACGTACAATGGTTCTCGACGAACCACATGAAATTCCGCTGGGGAAATAACTGACAATATCTGATGATTGTGATTCTCATCTGTGAGCGACAACCTGACAAAAGTGTACCAATGAAATATTAAAAAGAATATTTTTTGAATGACAACATGGGAATCTGGTGAAAACGTGGATGAATCATCTTTGATTAGCAAATATCCTGGTCTTAGGTAATTTTTTGATCATGTATCTTACGCGATTTGATATTCTCGAGCGCTTCCACAAAAATGTCCATGTTTGCAATGCATTCTCTGGCACTGCGATAATAATAGTACAAGCAAGCTGTCATGTGACATCGCTCCACTCGTTTACAACTTATGATTAAATGCGTGTTTGATTACGGTATATTCACCACATTTGTGTGTCCGTGCTCAATCTCTAGGTTTCAAAACTTTATAGCTCCTCGCCACCTTTTTCGATTTTTTTCCATGTATTATTACAGTTAAGCACTCGGTACTTACTATCGGTGAAATGCTGCCCTTGATGACTGCAAAAATCGTTGTATAATAATAGGATAGGAAATCATGTGAGCTCTTAAACTTCTTATGATGACAATAGGAACATTATTTCGTGGCATAACATCAATTTGAATCTATATGCTTGACTGGAGACTCAGCCGCTAACCGTCCTGTGAAAATGAACTGACCTGGTTTTAGCGCGTATTTCAGAGCCTAACAAGGTCATTTCTTACGTCACAGGTCTTTTATTAAAATATAATGTAAAGTAAACAATGTTTCACGTTTGGCAATCTCAGCGAATGGGTGATAAAATTGGATTTTGAGGAGCGTTCAAAAGGTTACAAGATATTTGAAACCATCGTCTCGGTACTTACTTTACTTTTGTGCGACTATCTCCTCTTAGAGGATGAGTCGGCTTCAAAGAAGATTCTTGGGAATTTGGGTACAAAGTGGCGTCCCCAGCACCACTCGGCGTTTGTTCGAGTCAGCTTCTCTAGCCTTTGCCCAACCAAGTGCAACCTGCAAGGCAGCAGGGAGTTGCCAGAAAGAGGTGGTCTACCAGACTCTCGGTACTAACATTTTTTTCAATTTTGGAGCATAGAACGCGTGAAACATACGACTTGAATATTTAATATGAGAGGGTCGGTGCTCAACCGCATTTTCTAGAAATAGTTATGGAAGCGTGATTGGCTCTTAGCCACCCAGGGCGCTGTTCAACTTGAAATTGATCTGCCTCGTATTTATCATAATTAATAAAACAGAAGTTCTATATAGTTTTATCTGAGTTTCATCCATAAATAATTTCGTAAAAACAAGTTACCAAAGTGTTCATCCAAATTCTTTTTATAATCCTTCAACGAATTGCTGTACACAATATTTCTGGACGTGATTTCCGCTGTGTAATGATGCGCCTTTCAAAGCACATGTGATATGAGAGATGGTCTGTGTGCTTTAAACGAGGAGCAGAATTAATTCAAATTATGAAAATGACAGAGGAAATTTCAACGGGAAATATATGTTTGGGTAATTGGTTTTCCACGTTAGTGTGAAAGAACGAATCACTAAGAAATTTCAGTAAATTGGGGCTAACAGTATTATACAACAATGGATCTTAACATTCGTTTAAGGGTCATTTCGATTGATGAGGAAACGATTTCAGGCTAAAAACTGTTCCACAAAAAGCATACACGGACTACGTACAAGTTGCGGCGACAGTTAAATCATGACTGCGGGATTTGAAAGTTGAATTGTGATTGCAGGTCGGGAGATTAGACACAAGTTTAGAGGTGTCTGAGTGGGTGAGACCCCTCATGGTTTATTCGGTATGTCAGTATTAGGTTAGCTTGGATGTGCCTGCGCTCCATAGTGCACAATCCAAGTCTAGTCAGTCGCTGCTGAAAGGGTAGATCATTCAATCCAGTAACAATTTTAGTGGCCTATATAAAATCCTTTGACGTAGCGAGATACCTTTTACCTTTCATGATGTACAATCTTTTACTGTGTAGTACACAACTGGATGTATGTATGTATTGAGTACCATTGACAATTAGTGCGATGGGAAACATCCGAAAATTCAACTGAGTAAGCTGAGTACGCTGCATGCATGCTTGTAAACTGCCTTGCAATGCAGACTGTTTTTTTATTTTCCACACACCCAAATAAATAAATAAATATATTCTAGGATACCAAGACATGCTAAACATATTACATAATTGCCAAAATGATTGCATAATAAAATTGTAATATGTACATGAGCGAATACATTTTCATAGTCATTTCTGGAGCAGAATTTTACGTTCGATAAAAATAAATGGTAAACAAGGTAACGTGTTGCTCACTTGCATACCACTAGCGGTTTGGGACTGTTTGCCGTCATCAGATGGATACAGTAAGATTAGGTTCAGTGAGCCTTGAAACAGTGGATAAGTGAAAAACTAAGTTATAGTTGAATCAACTGTTCAGAGCATTCTAACAACGAAACAAGGTGTGTTCGAACACAGAATCGCGAAGTGAATCCTGATCATTCATAAGCGCCTTGAGTGCTTGACCAGGAATCACTATGTGATTTTGTGTTTGATAACCGTAATTCGGTGTACGAACCGTGGCGTTCAAGTATAAACTAAGATAAAAAATATATAAAAAAGAAACGGAACTTTGTGTACGAATTATCCACTGTTTCAAGGCGGATAGTCAATCGATCATCACGAATTTTCTGTCGGTAAAAGCTTCCAATTAGCGCCCACCCCACAAATCGTGGTAAAAATCGTATAAATTTTAAAAAAATTTTTATGATAATTTTGTCGTTAGGCGACCTGCATGTTCATGTAAATAAGTCAGGGAAAACTTCATGCCACGAGGAAGCCAAAGCACTTTTGAATGCAACTACTAATATGCAAGCGACAAATTCCTCAGACAGCTTGCTCCAGAAGCTTATTACTGTTTCACTGAAGAAGTATTGTCTAAGATTAAATAAATAATTAAATTTTATTCTTGAAAATCCAAGGCATGTTGACCAGGATCAATAACTTTCCAATGGTTTGTACAATGAGATTGTTGTATGTAAATTTTCAAAAAACACTTTCAAGGTAATTTCTGCTGTGACAATTTAACGACGTTTTCGTTTTCTTTCCAAAAATCACCGTGATCACTGGATCCGGTAAATTTGACATCATCAGCAAACATGTAGCAGA
>JACCGJ010011555.1:0-13704 GCA_013407085.1 Atriophallophorus winterbourni | reverse complement strand
TTTTAAAAAGCATTTACGAAGAAATTGGGGCCTTTTTTATGACTGAAATTATTTTCAAGTTGCATACCCTGGAGTTATGTTGTGATAAAACGTACACTGACTAAAGTAGTTGTCATAATGTAAAACGTTTAAGCAATTGCGCGATATTTACAATAGAAACCAACTGACTCAGTTTAATTTAGCTGCGAAAGAACTGTGGTAAAGTCGTATTATCAACCTGATCAGAGCTAAAAAATGATGCTGTGCACTGGCTAGTTTTAAAACGGTTACCTACCTCACGCCGATAAATACTGCAGAAGGACACATGCGAGGCTTCGGATTTCGCCTACGTAGTCCAAGATGCATGGCAATGTTTCAGCTGTAGTTCTGGTTTGCGTATACCGCAATCTGAATCTGTAATTTCCTAATAATTTTGAAGCTTTGTAACTACGTTTAGGCCATCTTCAAATCCTTCAGAATGACTCATCACCGAAAGTGCTCACTTGCGTTTTCAGTGGTTATAGAAAATAAAACATTCCTACAGTTGTCAAATTTCCTCTCTTATAAGATTACACCTAATTTAAAAATTAGGTTCTACTCCGTACAAACCTGACACAACATTAGCATACAAGCGCAACTTCTTTACCATTCTTCCATTGTTTCAAGCGCATGTGGATCCCAATCATACTGCCCCTACCTGATGAGTGCAAATAGCACGAAACCGGTCGTGGGTGCGTGTGTGTGATGAAGATGCATGCAAATGAGCTTTTATATTCATGGTCATGGGTTTTAAACCCGGTCTACATGACTGGGGGCTCATGTGATTGAACAGGTTGGTCATACCAACATTACACAACAGTGGCATACACGCGCAACTTGTTTACCAGCAGTTTGTGTTTGAACATTTGGCTAGTCAAACGCGAATTTCATTAAAATTAGACCTTAAAGGTGCTGGAATTTAAATCCTGTCAAGAAGATCAAAATCGCAGCGATAACATGCTGCCGAAAACTAGATTGAATACTTCATACAGGCGTTACGTACATATTGAAATCCCGGATACTACATAATACTAATAACCCCTTTAAAATGTTGAAATTGCTTAAGGTTACACTACACCCAGGCGAAGAAATTAACTTGGGTTGTATTTCAGATGTGACCTTGCGTGTCCAAGCTTAAAACAGTGATACAACTATTTTCTTAGCTGCAACATCTTACAATTTTGAAGAGTAAAACGCAAATCATTTACATGTGGCCAGCTATATTATTTGCATACATTCTGCTGCACTGTATTAGTATCGTTAGTTGACACGATTCCATATCTTATTGTAATGAGCAAAGAGCATCAAAAAGCAGCTGGCTTTCTGTATGTTGGCCATATATACCTAGATGTGGTGACCAACGCGCATAAACTTGACGAATTTCACTCGTGACATCTAATTCATTGCCCTAAATAAATTTTTCTGATGAAAATTACACGATTGAACACAAGTAGAGCATAATAAAATTGTTGAGTAAGCATTAATAGAGCTTAATAAGGCCTGCAATTAGCTTATGATTCAATCGAGTGGTGTAAGTCTGTGTGGAATATTCAGTTAATGTCTTGATCACACTGTGGGCATTTTTGATGAAAATAACGTAATGGTATCTATCACAATGTTACATGAACGAAAAATCATAAAGATAGTACATGATCGTAAAAGGTTACACGATTGATATAAATTAGCGCAGTAACATATTATGATTTAAAGTTTTGACATAGAAAACTGTAATATTTAGCATGTGGAAGCATGAGATGTTTAGGTCTGTTCAACCGAGTTCCCTGTTATAACGTCTAGTATAGTGATTCCCAACATTTTTTAAAGCCCAGCACCCAAAAATATTGTAATATGCTCTCACACTCCTTATATTACTAATAAAATGGTGTCGCCATTTCAAATACACAAGGCATGTATCACCCCTTTCTGCAATTGTATGAAGCTTCGTGGATTTGGCTACTTTGTACGCCACGTGGTATTAAGTTATTGATGGTGGTGTGTCGGCAGATATACAACATAATTTTAGAAGGAATCCTGGTGAATCAAAACGGATTTCTTTGTTATCGATTTTTCAACATCATTACCTGCACCACCAGCCACGCGATGCCGGTCGCTGAATTGTTCACATGGCTTCAAATTTACGATTTAGAAGACAACATAATAAAGTCGGTATTTGGGTTTATGCAGAACTTAGATTATTTCATTGCAAGTAAAAACAAACTGAACATAACCATCATTCCATTACCTTTTCTTTCACATGATCAAGGGTTAATTACTAATCTGACTATGGTAATCGGAAGAATATAGAAAATGTTAATTTAAATCAAGGTAAAAATATAAATAAATTATATTAGTATATAAAAGATGTGGTAGAGACACTAGAACACCACACGATTAAAGTTTAACTGAAAAAATGATAGTGAAGCGTCAGAGAATGTCAACACAAGACAAAACCTTTAAAGGCATATCGAACCCGGTGGAATGCTGTCTTTTAACCCAATGGATGCAAGGACTTCTGGTTTTGGAAAGCCTGATCTCTTTCATCTTTTTCACAGTCTACAGTACACTTGATCCAACATTGAACACGTTACTTCAAAGTTTCACACACTTTTGATTGCGTAGCGATTAAGCGACGATGTCTAACCACCCAAAGCTAATAGCGTTAATTACAGAAATCTTACATCACCAAAGAATGCCCATTGGTCAAACGCGTTTATCACACACAAAAGGGACAACAAAGCAAACGAATATCTTATATAGGCAAATCAAGTAACCACAACACTGACTTCAAACATGTCTGTCGTGGTTATCAGTTTGTTCTGATCTGGCAATCGATTTCGTGTCAAACGATTTAATTCAGGCCCCAACCACGCTGCGTGTGTTCGACCAACTATGATGAATTGCATATTTGTAGATTGTGGCTAAGGTTGAAACTGTTCTGATGCAATCCTTCCGAAAGCTGAATTAATGCGGTTTCGCGATTGTTGCCGTCATTCTTTTCTTCAATTCCCGCTCTTGATTTGTGCCGGATGGTGGTGTTTCACAATTTACCGGAAAGCACGTGATTAGCACTCATCGGTAATGCACTTCACACTTCTGAATTATTAAATTTCGGGAACGGAATTTCACATTGGTAGAAAAACATTTACCTCGCACACATCTTCCTCCTCAGTCGTTGATACGTCCACTCTGGGATACAAAATACTAGTGTTAGTTTATGCATACTATGTCGCAATCAAACATCACACTCGAATTCGAAAAGTGAATGCCTGCATTGAAAAATTATGCCGCATGACCTTGAAACATACAAGATTAAAAGTTAAGTATTTCATTCATTTTTCCAACTTAAAACTTCTTCATTTTGCAGAAAATGTCATAGTGTAATTAATTTAATAGATTTTTGGCAAGTATTCTCTTCCGTCAACTTGATATATAAAGTAATAACCCATAACTGTAAAGTGAAAAATAATTTATATTTTCACTAACCGAAAATTTATTTATTTTCATCCGACCGGCTTTTTTAATGAAATTCGTCTTTGAATAGGCAAATGCCCTATCTTTAACTGCAGGATTTTACACAACAATGCACACATTGACCATTAAATTACTAAATTTTGGGAATCACGATTGTAACGCCTGAGTAGTAAATCAAAAGTCGATGGCTTTTGAAGGCTATGCTTGAATCCTAAACGAATTTTTGCTATTCATATATATAAGCGCTAGAATCCGAAACAAAGTTATGTACAGAACTGTACAGAAGTGTAAAGCTTGAACCTATAATGGAAGAAAACATAAATCGTTCGCTAATGCGTGCATGAATCATGATTTTCAGCGATTACAATACACAGGTTTTACGACTTTCGTGTAATAGGTAATTTACGCAAATTTTTATTAAAGGAATTTCGAAAGAATGCTTTGTCATAGAACGCATACCGGGTTTGTGAATAGATGATTGTGTACCGACGAATGAAGTAATTGGCAAAATTTGAAACCTCATTGCTACGTCGTTACGGGAATTATCACAACATTAATCAATGGAGCGGTTTATGCGTCTTTCCCGCATTAAGTTTATGAGACCAATTTAAATACGCTATTAACGTTATTATTCTACCATAAATACACTTAGAGCTGGAACAAATTTCAATTAGCAAATAATGAAACTAGATTTGCTGCCAATTTTATTTCATGTACTTTTAAATGAAGCACTCAGTAAAGCCTATTACAACGAATTCAGGAATGACTATTAGGTTTTACATTTAATAGCATTTTGTTGTCTAGTCATTACATATGTAGTGATCATGTCGGGCTCACCAATTTGTAGTGGACTGACCACTACAATAATGTCCCCAAGCATGTTGGAGAAAAGGCACAGGAGATAAAAGGTTTATCGCGGTAGCCAAAAGGGTGCACGAAGGTACATGGTAGCAATCACGGAACACGAATCAACGGAAAGTATGTTATCAAGGTCAATTGTTATGTACAGTAAAACAATGTTGTTATACATATTCAAACACTTTTTGAATCAAATGGATGCTGTCACTTAAATTAAACGGGTATTGTTAGTGAAACTTTGATTTTTGACCACATCATATGGGGGATACTATTTTTTAATGCAGTACAATTAACCAAATTCTAATTTGAACGTAGCCAGTTTCAAACCCCAATCCGACATATACGGATTTTGTTATGCAACACTTAAAGCAGTTTAGATCGACATATCAATAAATAGTTGCGTTTTATTGCCATTCAATTTAAAACTTGGATACTTTCGAAAGGCACTTTAGGCTATTTTGGTCGATCATTCCTTCAAATTGAAGTGCAATGACACGGAGTTCCATTAATTTTCCAAAAGTTACGCTAATGTTCTCACAGCTAACTGAATAAATTCGCCTGCTTATATTTGTTTACTTCCAGATTTTCCATTCGGTCTTTAAAATGTACTAAATTAATTTAACCAAATCACTTAAAGTATTTGATTAATTCAATACGAACTATGTGATGAACCTACATGAATGTGTTAGTTAAAATCGCTTGGGATTAATTAGACATTCTGTGGTATATGCATTCGTTAATATGTTGAGAAATAACTATAAGAGATTTTTGCATACAAACAATGAAAAGTTTCGCTGTGGTCTTCGCAGGTAATTTAACATTGGTCCTCAATCACTTGATTTCAGAATAAATATATCTATTTGTACCTAAGCTGAAATAAACTGCAACTAACATCATTTTTTACCGCAAATCTTGCGATACCTGCTATACGGCGCCACAGCTGTCAAGTTTGTACATGCATTTGGATTCATGCTAAGACTGGATAATTTTGGACATTCCATGAACAACAATTTTAGCCAATCAGCATGGATTAAAAGTAAATCTTGTATAAATGAACCGCGGATTTGCGTTATTTGTTTATTTCAAAATGCATTTGGTAAGTGAACATCCATAACACATGAAACAATTTAAACGCATAAATCAGACTATGAGGAATATGTTTAACAATTGTTTCTTCTAGATATTTGGTTTTCTTTTCTGTTACCTGAGTTTTGTGGTCTCGATCGACACCGAAACACTTCAAGAATGCCGCACATACCAAATGGATTCGTTAGAGTCTTGTAGAAGAACTTATTTCGCTAGATATGATTGTGGTGAGTTGATGATTTATGAACCCGTAAAATGATTTTTTCAAAGCTTACAATAGCAAACATTTTTGGAAATGGTACTTAGAAAGTTAAAATCTGTATAAGTTATTTCAATGTAAACGTGATCAAAATAATAGTTTTCATTTGCAAGTGTGCTTAAAAATTTTCGAATTTTCACTCTTTGCACAATGTTTTGCAAATCTAAAAATATATGTTTATTTACTTGAAACGATGGATAAAATGCGAGAGAGGACAATTGTCCACCATCTAGCAGTGTGATATAATAAAAATAACACATATATTGAACTGTTTCTCATTTGAAAATGTCAGAAATGAATACGCCTTAATTTATAAATATTGGTCGTAATAAAAGTTGGAATAAACATGAGTCAGTTCACTTGAAGTGTTAAATTTATACCTAAATAGTTAAAGTTGAGTAAATTGCTAAACGGAGAATACACATCTTGCGAATGTTTGATTATACATCGGTATGTAAATATCAAGTTCACGAAATTGTATAAAATTTTCCATTTCATCTTTTACCATTTCTTTTTTCCAGGTAAAACTTTGGAAGACTCAGAGTTTACATCAGTGAACAAAGCATGTATGGCCTGCAGAGAATGCAGAGAACGTTCGGACTATTGTCTATGGCAAAAGCTCAAGGCGTACGACGATCATGACTGTCCTGTCATTGAAACCAATATTAAAACCTTGGAACGGAAATACGGTTTTAGTTAAGGAAAATTTCTCACATTTTACCGCAAAATCACTGCTTCGCAATTTTGTGTGCTATTTTTAATTTATTCGTGTAACTAAAATGTGGTTTTAAACCAAATAAATGAATAAAATGTATAACAATATTTTCTCTAATGTTAACTATTTTTAATCTACAGATTTGGCTTGAATTGGGTATAATAGAGAAAAAGAAGTTGTGTTTATTCGAAATATGAATTCACACAACCTACTACTTATTCTGAAATATCTCCATTAAAATACTCTAGGAAGTGCTAAAAACAAATTTATACTCGGATGCCACCGTTACATATGGTTCGTACAACGAACCACGATGTTGAAATACAGCATCACAAAGTGGCCAAGCTCTCAAGGCGCAACTACCGTTTCTGGCTGTTCGCCGTCATCAGGTGGAGACAGTATGATTATTTTCAGTGAGCCTTGAAACGGTGGATTAGCGGTCAACAAAGTTATACTTGAATGCCACTGTTATATAGGGTTCGTACAACGAACCACGATGTTCCATATGCGCCCTGAGTGCTGGACCACGATTCACTATGTGACTCTGGGTTTGAACATCGAGGTTCGTTGTACGAACCCTAAGCAACAGTGGCATTCAAGTATAACCTAGTTTACCATTTATCCACTGTTTCAAGTCTCACTCAAACTAATCTTAGTGTCTCCACCTGATGACGGCAAACAGCCAGTAACCTGTAGTGGAGTGTAATTTCGGGGGATGTGAGCAACACATCACTTTAGTCATCCACAAGCGCCTTGAGTGCTGGACCATGATTCACTATGTGATTCTGTGTTTGAACGTCGTGGTTCGTTGTACGAACCCTATGCAACAGTGGCATTCAAGTATAACCTTGTTTACCATTTATCCACTGTTTCAAGTCTCACTCAAACTAATCTTAGTGTCTCCACCTGATGACGGCAAACAGCCAGAAACCGGAAGTCGATTGTAAGTGCGGGGATGTGAGCAACACATCACTTTGATTGGAAGTGATTTTGAACATGTGCATAGTATATAGAACAGGCACGTCAAGCGTAAGGCCACAAGCAACAGACAGCCCTTTGCAAGTTTTGCGGTCTGTAGAACGGCTAAAGTCATTCTAGCGTTAAATAGCGGATAAATAATAATTTTATCAATTAACTTAGACGCGTATAACGCAAATCTGCTACCATGACACATTTGAAACTTCTATGGGATCTTTGAAGCTAAAATGCTTTATTTACCTACCCCCGCACTATTTGACGTTAGCTTAATAAAGCGGTTGCAGTCAGCATAGAAATTAAATTACCATTGTGTCAAGGTTTACTGAGCCTAATCTTACTGTATCCATTTGATGTTTGTTATTAATCAGAATACAGTTGTAGAATCTAATTCAGGGGTGTTGAGCACACCACTACATAATTCACTAAATTTACAGTGTTTCTCTTATTTTTTGATGTGATCCGCTGGTTCATTCAAAGTTTCTTATACAGATAAACTTGAACTCCGGTACATATAGCTCTATTCCAAAGCAAAATATCGTGTTCATTTCAATATGGTGTGAACCACAATTAAAAAATATCAATAAAGTATGTAGAGTATTTTAATATTAGTGCTTCGTCATCTTTACTAAAACATTCTAAATTGTAAAAGAGAAAATATCGAAAAAGAACGATATCGTTTAAACACACGTCAATGAACGCTAGGTTTTGAGGCCATTTCTATTGGCCATCTGCTGTTTATCACATAGGAAATATTAAAGGTCCCAACTAAATTTCGGTTAAATCTCAATTGGAATTTTATATCCTATTGAGTTCCATTTATGATGTTGTATGATTTTACGACAAAGTATACTTTGTTGTGCAATTGTCGCGCAATACGTTTCGAACTGCGAATGAATGCTTCTATTATATTTCCGACGTTTCGCATTATCGTTTCACGTAATTGAAACTTATTTCTTTTGAACTGCATATTGGTTAAATCATCTTTATTTACATTCAACGCCATCAAAAACACACACCAAGAGCAGTTTTGTGCTGTTTGCGCTCATCAGCTCGGGACAGTACGATAAGGATACGCATGCATTGAAACAGGCTAGAAAATGTAAACAATGTTTGACCTTTGATGCCATTGTTGAATAAGGTCAGTTGGCTAAAATTTCAAACTTTGTTTAGCATATTAATTTCTTGTTGCGTGTTCAATTTCGTGATTTGTGATCCAAATTAGTCATTGTTTTAGTTAAAATTTCGTCGATGATATACAACGATGACAATGTTGGACGATTTTTACAGGCTGTTTTAAAACATTCACAATGAAATCTGTTGAAATCTCTGGAAGAAATTATTAGACTGCGTTCAAGGCATGCATATCCTGATCGTACTGTTCCTACCTGATGAGTGCAAATACACAATACCGGTTGTGGATTGAGTTTGATTGAAATGTATTAGGAGGATTAGATTGCATTAAATTACTTGATTGATTAACTAATCTCTGCGCACATTCTCAATCAGTAAACAATATTGTCAAGCAAACCATTATTTAGCTCGAGTTATTCACAATATCTATGAAATCCAACGTTTCATTTCCTCAACTAATTGGCAATAAAATATGGAGCGAAAATATAGCAGGTCATCTGCACTTCCATTTTAAGTATATTAACTAGAAATAAATCACAAAATCTCCAACGTTATGGACATATTTAATTAAAACCTAAACGGTTGACGAAAAATTTATGATGAGTTCCGTCTATTTGAATAAACATGTGCTTTTAATAGACATGCATTGCTTCAATCACACTTTGTGATACGTGTTTAAACTCATAGTGCGTAGCAATTTTGTGACAATATCTCGGTATCACGATGAATACCGCTTTGATGGGCCAACTGGTATCGCTATCTCTGAACAAACAAGTTTTGCACACAAGCTTAATTAAATATCAACCATGACTCACTAAAATTTATGCCAAACTCATACATGTCCAAGCACCACAGTCAAAAATATCATTCATTATCGGCACGCAGCTATGATTATGAGTCTGAGACATTTTTTTCAAAATCAGCAACCCTACACCATAGCGGCGCCAAGCTACCCTGACGATGATTCATGCTTTCTTTCGAGACACCGGCACAAGCGGCTAACGCAGAATGAAACAAACACAGCTACATTTTAGTGTCACTGTACTTCTGTTAATTTCTAGTCATTGTGGTACCATATAATTGAGTTAAAATACATTCGGTAACACTGAATATATTTTAAAAGGGTAAATGGAATTCGCGAAACGATTATTCGCTTTTGTTCACGTTTTTTCTAGAAAATTCAGGAGATGAAATTCGGTTTTCAAATATTGCAGAAGTCCACTTTCTAGCTAGCGGCAGGTTTCTAACTCATGATTCTACCGAATTTTTCGAAATGATAAGAAGTTCGTCCCGGAAGAATTTCATAACCAGTTGCAAGTGGACAAGTATATTTTATATGAGATTATTTCTACGGTTTAGAACTGTGCCAAAAATAGCCCAATGTTTTAAGAAATATATACTCCTGAATCGAAAACAGAATAAATGCGGATTCTGACTGCACTGTCCCTGCCTGATAAATGCAAACAAAACGAAAATGGTCGTGGGGTGTGGGAGATGAAAATGCATGCGAATGGGATTTTTTGGTATGAAGTTCATTAATACATTTCTCGCCTCTCAGTTTTATGGATGGAAATAGACGCGTTATTTGGTAAATTGAGTTTGATGTTTAAAAAAGCCATTTTAATTTGCCATTCGTTAATATTCCGAGTTATTCCGGTAATTCTCATTAAATTACTTCATATATCTAATAAACAAATTTACATGCTTTTCTCAATTATCCCGAAGCTACATTGAAATTTAATTACTCGATAGCTCGAATGCCACGGAAATTGCAAATACTTTGATCTTTTATGAACGATTTCAATTAGAAAGGCTTATTCAGTTCTCGATAGCGGATGCGTATAACGCAATATTACCTGAACTCAAAACACGATTTTCTGTTTTGTCATCAATTTATATTCACGAATGACAACATTTTCTCAAAGTGATGATTGCGTGACCCAATGATATTCTTTGGAAAAAAATGCTGGAATCATTGCACAATTTTAGCAAGGACACTTCCAGTAAAAATTCATGTGAGTGCATACTCACACATCGCTATGAGGATCTTTCAGGAGAGCAATCTATCTGTAAGTGAAATCATCATAAATTGACTGTGAGAGACGTTGAACCAATATCTGGTGAGGAATTTGAATTACATTTCAACAATGGTCCCATTATCCGTGAAGGTTTTTTTATATCATGCACCAATATGTCTTTAATCTCCACTCGAACGAGTAAAAATGATTTTATGACTAATTTACCTAATAACAGTCCCACATCTTTAAAGTATGTTTAGCATTTTTAGAATGATTTCCTTTTTTGAAAACTTCTTGCTACAAAATTTTTGGGCTGACTACCGAGGATCCAACCTTAAATTTCCGTTGAATTTGTTAGAAATATCAACAGATTAATAGTGCGAAACTGATTTTATCAGTTTTAAAAAAAAATATTCCAATGTACGCGTAGCGATATAGAAACTGTGAAAATATACTATGGATATTTACTATTAAGTAGTGTACAACATTCGAATAGCAAATCACTAAAACATTGTCAAAATTGTCTTGAGAAGACTTAATCATCTGCGCGTAACTGATATGATCCTCAGGAATTGTTTAAATCTCAGATGAAATGCTTATGAAAATGCGATTTCTGGTATTAGCCGAGTGCGGCTTTCGAATTGGCCATGCTCACCGATAATTTCTCCAAATAATTCCTGGTACAATGGAAATTTTACTCACAAAGCACTTAGATGGTTTTTCTGCGCTAGTCGGGAAAACTTCAACAGCAAAATGAAACAACATGGTATAAAAATCTTGCTGGCTGAAATTTTCCGTTCTTTCATCAAGACACTCGAGGTATTACGATCTGACTGGTTACCGAAACAAAATCTGTTTCATGAAAATAAATTTGAACACAATCCGTTGGAGTAGTTTTGGGGTAACATTTCGCTTCTGACCCAGATAATTCGTCAGGCCAATATTGTTAGTCCGAACAGGAAATATTATTATGTATCACTCCACACACCACCTCTAATTGGTCGTATCACTAAACACCCCATGGAAATCCCAACAGTGTCGAGTCATGTATACAAAGACAAAATCAATCCGATTATTTACCCATCGCAGCGTGATATTGGTCAAGGTCAATTGAGAATAGTGCACACGTGTACGACGTAACGTGTGACAAGTATGCATAAACTTAATTAAAAACAACAATTTTATCTTCATTAATATTTGTCTGTCGCTCCGCCGAGTGCCATATTCCTGAGATTTCTGTCCTATCCATCTTATCACCCGCATGTGTTCCAGCCTTAGTAATTTCGTGCAAGCATTAACGATGAAGCTTCATGCTACGCCTCTTTACACCTACATTGTCAAATTTCGCATTGTGACTAATGTCAAACACATGTTCAGCTAATGCGAAGTCGTTGATTAATCCCTTATAAACCCTCTCATTCTGTGGACGTATCATAATGCACTACTTAGGCTCCTCAATACTTGTATGAAGCTCCGATGAAGCTCCGATGTACACACCGGAACAATTTTGACACTTGATTCTACAAACAAAATTAGCATCGCTGCCTAAAGGTAACTTATTATTGAGGTGCGCCAAGGCTGGTATGTTTCTCAATTTACAACTTTATAGCAAGCATGATCTCAGCTGCACACGTTTTAGGTTTGGAGCATTTGCCCTCGATATTAGGATTAGAGGTAAGTAACACATATCATTTAATATCAACACGAGAAATGGGAATAATTTCGGTAAACTTTCCAATCACCGCTAAGGATTTCTCAATTTTTTCCTGACCATAAAAATACAATATGATAAAAAGTGCTCAAATTATGAAACTCGAAAAAGGTGGCATATTCGGTCAATGCATGTACTTTCGTTTTGTTAGAAGGATTACTTTATTGCATGTTGCTCTTTATCAACCAGTAAATTTATGTGAAGCAATTTCTCACCGATCTATTGAAGCCCTACACGTTCCGAAATATAAATGTAAAAATACTTGTGGGGAACCGGATTAGATACGCTGAACATTTTATAAGAAACAGTGTGTCAAAAATTCATTAATCTGAACATTGCGGAACTAAGAAATGTATAGCAAGCATTTGATAAACGATCCACCGCACTTACAGCTGAGTTAAAATAATTTATTTGGGTTTTAAATCATAATGTTTTTAGCGAAATCAAATATACTTATTTCTGACGCAAAATACAGCAATTAATAATTCCAACAACCAATAGCAAGTTATCATCTTTTGAATTAAATTTATGCAGTCTAAATTTGAGTGAAGATTCGTGAAACCGGTCTAATTGATCGCAACAAATACACAAATTTTATAACTTTAACTCATTATAAAATCATTGACATTGAAGTTTTTTTAATATGTACTTACCGAAAAAAATGTAAAACTTGAAGCTGAATGATGAACTGCAATTAGGTAATCCCGCAAACCGAACCTAAAACAAACATCCATGATTTGATAATTAAACAATTCTGCGAATTTATCGTGCACAAATTAGTTAGGCAAAGCGATCCATTTAGCCGATTCTGTTGAAACGTTTCGCCGACTGATTCATGAAAATACAATAACGGAGTACCATTATGTTCGAAGATTAATGAATCTTTGAAAAGCTTACATATACCACTCTGATGATTTTGTTGTTTTAGGTATAAAAAAGTATGCTACAAAATTCAATTCTAAAATATACGCCGCAAAATCCGAGGCATTTTCTATTGCAACAACAGCGTTCTCCGATTGAATGTGATTCAATTTTCAAAATCTTTGTTTTAGGCACTAATACTACAGGATTAATAATAGTGTTTAAAACCACCATTTAATCTCTAATACTTTGATGAAATATGATGTAGCTGTTGAGGTTACACAATTCATTATCATTACATGGTGGTGAACCATTGGCCATAATGTGAATCACAGGGCAGGTATTGTGGATAGGGTATCTACAAGTGTCCTGACGGATGTTGCCGTATACCACCCTCTCTTTTCCGTTTTTAACAAAGAATAATACTACAAAATTTCATCCACTTATTCCCAAATGCAGACACGAGGCTAACGAAAATATATATCGACCCCAAACCAACACAAAATTAGCGACGATCTCAAGATGGTCAGGCGGCGATCAATCTGTGAAATGTGAAGCAGAATGTAGATGACCTGAGGCAGAGTAAAACCATTTACGA
>JACCGJ010011553.1:0-156980 GCA_013407085.1 Atriophallophorus winterbourni | reverse complement strand
AGCATGAATACTCATTGTCCAATCAGAATGCAGTAGCTGTCAATGTGTCTGTCTCTGTATTGTGATTCCCATTATGATTCATATCTTTGTTGACGTGTAGTGAATACACATCTGTTGCTCTGATCTTGACTTTTCTACATGGTGACGAGGATGAACGACGAGAAAACGTCGTATAGAACTGACAACGCCCGATTTAACGGCTTTAATGTTCGACCACCGGCACCACTCAGGATGGAAGATGATGACGGATTGGCAGAAAGATGGAAACTGTGGAAGCAACAGTTTAACGATTTTCGGACGTTGGCGAACCTGACGACAACCGATAAAGAGTATCAAATGGCGACGCTGAGGAATGCGCTTGGTGATCAGGCGACGAAGTTCATACAGTGTCTCACATTTGATGAGAACGAAGATGCAGATGACTGGGAAACAATCATCGCGAAGCTCGATGAACACTGCCTCGGTCAAGGGAACGATACATTTGAACGATATAAATTCAATTGTCGCGTTCAAGGTGCTGATTAGCCGATCGAACATTTCATCCGAGCATTGAAATTAATGGCTGAGACATGCAATTTCTGTAAATGCATGAAAGATAATTTAATCAAGGATCGTTTGATTATCGGAGCACAAAACAGAAGTCTCACGAAGCGATTATTAAAAGAAAGCAACCTTACGTTGAGGCAATGCATAAATATCTGCAAGAGTGAGGAGGCGGCCGAGAAAAAGACAGAAGCCCTCAGAACTCATTCTTGCGAAGACATCAACAGAATTCATGTAGAGAAAACAATCCAGTCGAAAAAAATGTGCAGTTTTTGCGGCAGGAAACATGAATTTAAGAAGGAACTATGTCCTGCGTGGAAGAAAGTTTGTACTCGATGCGGTAAAGCAAACCATTTCGCGATTTGCTGTCGATCTTCTGGGACGACAACGACAAATACACAGCGCTCATTTTCGAATGTCAGTGTCGTTCACGGTGAGGAACAAGTAAATCACATCCGGTCTTCCGAAATCGAGGTAAACGGCAAGAAGGTTCGTTTCCAAATGGATTCAGGTGCCTCCGTTAATCTCATTCCACGTGCCTACGTACAAAATGAGCCCCTATCTGACACGAGAATCGTTTTGCGAATGTGGAACGGCACAACTGTCAAGCCAATGGGGAAATTTACGGCGACTCTGCGCAATCCAATAAGCGGTAAGCATATAGAACATATAATGTACGTTGTTGATGAAAATTTTTTACCGCTACTCGGAGTTGAGGCGATCGAAGATCTGGGACTGATTACTTTTAATTGTATCAATAATATTAATTCGGACATAACAGACATTTGTCAAAAGTATCAGAGTGTTTTTGATGATAAATTAGGGAAGTTGCCCGGACTTTGTAAGTTGTCAATTGATCCGAATGTAACACCGGTCGCCTTACCAATACGTCGTTTACCCTTTGCAGTGAAGGACAGATTTGAGTTAGAATTGAAAAGACTACAGCTCGTTGGGGTCATCAGGAGAGTAGAAGAACCTACTGAATGGGTCAGCCAGGTTACCGTCGTAACAAAGAAGTCAGGTGAAATGAGAATATGTATCGACCCGAAAGCTTTGAACATGGCCCTCAAGCGAGAGTATTTCAGACTTCCGTTGTTAGAAGATACTTTGCCGAGATTGTCTGGTGCTCGATATTTCACGAAAGTGGATCTGTCCTCAGCATTTTGGCACGTGTGTTTGGACGATAAATCCAGTTTTTTGACAACATTCGGAACCCCCTTTGGAAGGTTTCGTTGGCTTCGTTTACCATTCGGACTGAAAGTTTCTAGCGAGATATTTCAAAAACGGCTGCTACAGGCCATAGAAAACCTTACAGGTGTAATTTGTATAGCAGATGATGTTTTAGTCTACGGTCGAACAAAGGCAGAACACGATCAGAACCTAGACAAACTTCTTCAACGATGCCTCGAACTGGGCATTAAACTCAAGAAAGCGAAAATTGAATATTGCACAAATGAGGTAACATTTCATGGTCATGTCCTATCAAGTGACGGCATCAAACCAGATCCTGAAAAAGTGGAGGCCATTAAACACATGCCTCCTCCGACAGATGTCAAGAGTATAGCTCGTTTTAACGGTATGGTGAACTATCTTAGCCGTTTTTTGCCTTGCTTATCACAGATAATGGAACCGATCAGGCGGCTGACACATAAAGATACAATTTGGGTCTGGGGGACACAACAAATACAGGCCTGGGAAGAAATTAAAAGACTCATATCCAATGCACCTGTTTTACGATATTACGACCCCCGATTGGAATTAGTGATACAGTGTGACAGTAGCCAAAACGGTATCGGCGCCGTACTTATGCAAAACGACCAACCTATAGATTTTCGAAGTCGAACGATGAGCGATGCAGAAACTCGCTATGCACAGATTGAGAAAGAACTGCTGGCAGTCGTATTCGCGATAGAAAAATTCAATGATTACACATTTGGCCGAAAGACTATAGTACAAACAGATCATAAGCCTTTGACCACAATAGTGAAAAAAACCACTCGACAAAGCACCGCGTCGGCTACAGTCAATGCTAGTCCGACTGCAGAAATACGATTTCGAAATCATTTACAAGCCGGGTAAAACCATGGTCCTTGCGGACACACTATCTAGAGCTCCATTGAAATCCGTAGACGCTGCTAACCTGGACCTGGTAGAAGTACACTTCACGCTTGCAGAAAGCGATATCAGGTTGCCACGAATCCGACAAACTATGGCTGAGGATGACGAAATGAAGAAGCTCGAGGAACAGATAATCAGTGGCTGGCCAGATAGTATCGCGATGGTTGACGAACTCATTCGACCTTATTACAAAATCCGAGATGAATTATCAACTGAGGATGGGTTGATCTTCCGGGGCGAGCGACTGGTTATCCCACGTTCAGCCCGAAAGGTGATGTTGCAGGAGTTACATCGATCTCATTTGGGGATCAACGGTTGCACTAGAAGAGCCAAGGATACGGTATATTGGCCAGGTGTCAGTTGCCAAGTGAAGGATTTCGTCTCCAAGTGCCCAATATGTAACAAGTTCGGGAACCGCCAAATAAAAGAACCAATGGTTTGTCGCAAAATACCAGAGCGCCCTTGGCAACATATTGCAGCTGACCTGTTTTCACATGCGACAAAAGATTATTTACTTTTAGTGGATTATTTCAGCGATTTTTTCGAAATAGAGAAACTGAGTACCACATCAGCTGAAGAAATCGTGACGAAAATGAAAGGTCAATTTGCGAGGTATGGTATCCCAGAAAGTGTCAGATCCGATGGAGGTCCACAATTTTCGGCAAAGCAGTTTGCTGACTTCGCAGAAAAATGGCGTTTTAAACATGAAATGTCCAGCCCTTACCATAGCCAATCCAATGGTAAAGCAGAATCGGCAGTGAAAGAAGCGAAAAAAATAATGAAAAAATGCCTTGAGGCTAAAGAAGATCCGTATCTAGCGCTTCTGGAACATAGAAATACTCCATCCACCGATATAGAATTAAGCCCAGCTCAAAGACTCATGGGTAGACGCACAAGAACGAGGATACCTATTGTTACCAACCGTCTGTCCAGACATGACGTTTCATGGGACGTCATCAATCAGCAATTAAAACGGCGCATGGAGCGCGAAAAACAGGTATATGATGAGGGTGCACGTGAGCTACCCGAATTGTCTGATGGAGATACGGTTTGGATACAACCCTTCGGCATGGGAGCTGAGAAATGGGATCTTGGAACTGTCCGTGGTCGTACGGGTGAAAGATCTTACGAGGTGAATACGCAACACGGAACTGTGAAAAGAAATAGAGTACATTTAAGAAAGCAAGAACCCATTGATTCAGACGAGACCATGTGAAAGAGATCCAGAGCCTCCAAACGAAATAAATTTGCGCAACCGCACAGTACGTAAGTTTATTTGAAAAAGGGAAGGATGTGGAGTGGCTGTCAGCATGAATACTCATTGTCCAATCAGAATGCAGTAGCTGTCAATGTGTCTGTCTCTGTATTGTGATTCCCATTATGATTCATATCTTTGTTGACGTGTAGTGAATACACATCTGTCGCTCTGATCTTGACTTTTCTACATCAGCATACTCAATGTGACTTGATGTCCATTCGCCTTCATCCGTGAGCGTGATGCCAGTGTTTAACGGCTCAATAGACTCTCGTAGTATATCATCAAAGATAAGATTAAATAATATCGGTCCCTCTTTGCTTCCCTGCCGGAAGCCTCTTGTCATTTTGAATTCGCCCCCTCCACGGAGGTACCCGGTCGGTGCGCTCATTAATTGTTTGATTGACTTAAGGGCTTGTTCCGAGCAGTTTCTTTGTATTAGTGCATTTATTATTGCTTCATGAGGGACTGTGTCGAATTCTTTCTTGAGATCAACGAAGACGATTACGATTGTGTTTCCCGTGTCCTTTGCCTTTTGGATCACGGTCCTGAGGCTGAGTATCGCTTGCTCTGTTGAGCGTTTTTCGCGAAACCCAAATTGCGTATCGCTGAGTGTTATATTTGCTCTTTTTAATCTATTACAGGTTATCGAGGCGTATAGCTTCCCGATGGTATCCAGTAAGAAGATACTCCTGTAATTGTTCGGATCTTTGCGGGACCCTTTTCGTTTGTATAGACTGACTACCTCTGCCTCTTTCCACTCGCTTGGTATAGGGAGGTTGCCATCCCAACATTCGTTAAAGAGTCGCAGGAGTAGGGTCGCTAGAACTGTCCCTCCTGCTTCAAGCAGCTCCGACGTTATACCATTTATGCCGGGCGCTTTATTCGGTTTCATCCGTTTAAGAGCTATTTCGAGATCCTTAGAAACAAGCGGACTCTCTCTGTCGCCAGTACTTAGCAGCTCTACTATGTCATTCTCTCGAGCTTTGAAAAGCTTCTCGTAATGATCAGCCAGGGTACTTTAGGGTAATAATTTGTCATTCTCAGGCTTTATAAGCCTTCCGATGATAGCTTGCTTCGCTCTTTTCAGTTCAGAAAAGGCTGCTTGCATATCATTACATTCGAAATACCTCTGTGCTGCTTCGCAAGCACGTTCTATATATACCTCTTTAGATTCTCTGACCATTCTTTTAACTTCTCTCTGTTTCGTAACTTTTCTGACACCTATTGCTTCAAACTCCTAATTTCAAAACCCAAGCAGCCCAGTCCACGCTTTCACGGTCCGTATTTGTACTGAAAATCAGAATCAAGTGAGCGGTTGACCTTTTACTCTACACCAGGTTTCCTTCCTGGCTCAGCTCACTTTGGGTCACCTGCGTTACCAATTGACATATGTACCTACTAATTTGAATTAAACTAAGACTATACGACATATTGCCAACTGGCACTTTCGATAAAACTCAGGGAACGGTTTCTTTCAATCTTCCTTTGCTTTGATTGTGTCATCATGCGTCGTAATACCCGAAATATAAAATCCGGTTCAACAGCCATTTTTCAGCCGTCAGGGAAATAACATCATCGAGGTGACAAATACAATAAGGCGCCTTCCGTCGATCAACTGCCTGTCAACCAAAACTCCATCCTCTGAACCATGGGAAGATGAGCAACGTTAGTCGCCATACACATTTCGTAAATGTCGGTCAAATAAGCTCAAAGTGATAATGGCTTGAAATGAATTGGCTGGCACGAAATCGAAATGTTGAGAATAGTCTTGTATTTGCGGGATTTGCCTGTATATGATAGACGTGACTTATTCTTTTTTTATAAGTGCAATAAGAGCCTTGACCAATTTAATTATATTCGGAGCCACATGGATGCATCTGGAAGCGATCGATAAATCGGTGAGAAACGTGGGAATGGCGTGGATTACGTGCATCGAGGATACTCTTTGTCTGTGCAAACAGTGTAATTGATATAAGAGCAGGAAATGAGATTTAACTTTGATTGAATTGAGGTAATTCTCCCCTTCTGTTATAGATGCAGTTAAATCGTTTTATGACATTATAGCGGTGGGCTAAACCAGAAATGACAGCTGGTGAACATCTTTCCCACCGTCGAAACATTCGGGTCATTGGTCCCACACTAACCATGTTACCGCCACCTCCCGCATTGCACGCACGTACAGCTATGCCTTTTAGACCATTACATCGAATTGAATTGCCCAACGCAAATCGCGTTCACCCACGAATTCTACAACAAAAGAGAAGCGGAATGCTCACATGCACGCACAAGACGAACAACAAAACACACGTCCATATAGACCAAACAAGCATCCCCAATACTGATCCTTAAATATGTATATCCTATTTGTCACTTCGATCTGGTTTGTCAGTCGATTTTGTACGAACTCGGTAAATTTCAAGCCCTCGCCACGCAGGGTTCATTGGCCGATATTGACGAATTGCATATTTACTATTTTTCATTGTGTAGCACATATGTGGTTAAATGGCCCATACGTACTATTCTCGATAATCTAACAAAATTTATGTTGAGTTTGTCAAAATAAGATACTCAGACATGCAGGATTTATTCGCTTGTTGTGGTTTTGGAATATCTTCCTTGAGATTCATTTCTTTAACGAATTTTGTGTACTATCACGATTGTCGGTGATAGTTGAATAAAGTTATTCCTCTTGGGTTACACCAGTGAAAAATGCTAGTCAGTAAATCATAAAACCTGGTCACTGTATGCGTCAATCACGCTTGATGTTTTCATGTATCAGTTAGCGTTGTGTGCCGTTCAACCTCACGAAACCAGACGTTACTGCCTGCATATGATGTGCGCAAGCCTCACGAAACCATTTGTGGTGTGTAAACAATCGTACATTGAGTCGAAACGAATTGATTCATACCGAACTGCATAATAGCTTTGTGAACCGCATTAGGATTGTTTGGCGAATAGTTAACGTTGAGGTCATTGATTGACATAGTGTTCCGGCTGATGATGGGTCCATTGTCTGTCACAGTGGGAACGGGAGTTCCAGCAGCTTGACGATGTGACTTTGTTCGATTCATCATCCGTGAATCAGCCACACGAGGGGCAGATTGAATGCCAGCTATGCGGCCGGGTAGCATAGAGCGATAGAACGCTTTTATTTCACTGTATCTAGTTGATTTGCTGTCGGTATGTAGCCATATTGGGTGCACCAACATAATGAGAAGATAATGGTAGCCAGGCATGAGCAGCATTTGCCATACAGTAAACATGATCTAGCCAGCCATCTCGTAGTAGGGTGAACATGATCTTCAGACCAGCTTTAGAAATCACTTCAGCATTCGTTGCTTTGTCCATTCACGATATGTTCAAGTTACGGGAAATTATCCATAAAGCATCCAGCTTCCGTCCCTGTCGTCAGTAAAGCATATAGTACGTACGCGCCATATACCATCACGTTTGTCTTCACGGTCAATTTCCGGTCTCCTCAGACACGGGAATTCAAACGGTGCAAGATGGTAGCATCTGATCAGTAATTGTCGAATACTCAAGAAACGTGACATTTTCGCTCACTCAATAATACGTTCAATGCTTCCATGACTGCTGCCATCTCCTTCACGTCTGAATCCGTTGTTAAAGCATCCGTGACAGCGTTTCATTTTTACAGATCAAATTGGATCATCCATTGTTTGAAGTGAAAATCCACCGTCAGCGCATCAGATACAGTAATTCCCATCACGATATTCCACATTAAAAACTTTGTGACAACATGAAATTAATGCCAGACTATCGACCACATAACTTTTTACACAACCTATTGTGGAGTTGTGAGTGCATTAGAGAGAGTGCTAATCAAGAGTTCTCGGAAGAGATACAGAACACCCTCGGACAACACAAGAATACTAAACGCCGAAACGACCGATGGAGGCAATCACGAACCCGTAATAGTTTGAGTTTCGGAAGGATTAGATGAGAACGGCTCGAGCGAAAGCAACTCGCAGAAACATGAAATTTGTCAAAGTTCGTCAAACGCGCTCATAGTGGTTAGGGCTGGACGTGAATCGGTTGGCACGAAATTGATTGACAATACAAATCCAAGTGACAACCAGGACAGACAGTGTCGTGGTTACTTGGTTTGCCTATGGAAGGTAGACGTGTGTTCAGAAATTCGTAATAAACGCGTGTAGCCTAGCGGCGTTCGCTTCTGTTGTGGGCTTCGTGGGTGAACGCCATCAGCATTTGACAGGTTGACCACAGGGATTAATCGGTACGCAATTGACCAACGTGTCACATTGTGTCTTGAATGCCTGTGCAGAGAACTAATGGAATTCGGTCTATTCGCTGGTTGTGTTCCGCCAATAATTCGCAGAATTAAGTACAACGAGTGTTCTTATTCTTGCTGATGTATTCGTAATTCTACTGGATTAGAAATATATTGATTCGAGAAGTTTGTTTAATAGGCCTCATAAGCTGCCCCGTTGTCTGGTATTCTGGATTACGTATCTCCACTCGTTCTCGTGATTTGGCTTGGTTTGAACACAGCACTACAATGTGTTCCCAACAATCCTGTTGTTTTGATGAATTTATTCTTAGCATTGCGCTACTCACAAGTAGTAAAGTAATCGTGATCATCAGCGGGTCATATCCTGTTTTGTAAAAGGCACCGTGAATATTCGCTTCTCAAGTTATCTGATGAAACATGGTCCTAAAAATGCGTACACATTGACGGGCCTCTAGATTTCCGAGACACTGGCCATTTTATTTCGATTCACATATGCATAAGCGTTAGTGAGACATGTATATATAATACCGCTACTATTTGTGAGTGCTAACCCGAAAAACAGTTTGTATGTTTATCAGGTTGCTCGTGTCTAGACATGCAGAAACCCAATAGAACCGGTAAGTTCAGTATGAGTTCATCTCATGAAGGGGGTAAATAATGACGAGGATCTATCTATGTGTCAAGCTGATGACGATAATCGTCGTTAGACCCAGATTCATTCAAATGATTGCACCTACGTTCCCATTAAGGATATACCACATTTCATTCGAGATATAACCCATCGAGAATGAAAATTAAAATAGAAGGGTAAATACAAATCTATTCGAAAACAATCCGTTTTATACAATAACGTAGTTCTCCGGGGTCAATGTTTCGTTCACGCCGTAGGGACTCTTTTCTATGACGATTGAACTCTCGAAAGAGTTTCATGAATATTGCGCGCTGAGACTGGTAGCGGAACTGTGAAAAAATTGTGACGGCTAGTTAAACAATGGCACAATGTCAAAATGATGAAAATAACTATTTGGGTGGAGGGTTCATTACTCGATAGTGTCAGAATGTCAAGAGGTAGATAAGTGAAAACGAATGACAGACAGTGACTGGTGAATCCGTGATCTCTTTATACCACTTCAGAGCTCCACCAACTTTTATCCGGATTTAATATAGCGCTTTACAAGTGGTCAAGACGAAGCTCTTACAAAGTTAATGAAGAACGGTAGCCATTAAAACGTAACGTGTGATCCATTGCAGCTTACAAAAGAATGGCATAAAACTGAGATTTACAAAACTGCAATGCGACGTTTTACAGATGTACGGGTGAGCAGTAACAATTGCGGTGGACTATGGCGCTTTGCCTGGCTTTTGGCTTGAGATTTAATAAGTACAGATATATCAAAACTACGAATCTTTAAACGCACGTCTCGCTTTTCGTGACAAACCAAACATTTGTTCCGCTATCTATTACCCAGAAATAATCAACAATAGATAGGGAAATCTTTCATGGGCGGCAATCAGGAGACATCATAGCCAAAAAAGAATAAGAGCAGTAAAAACAAAGAAATCCGTGCAGGATATCGATGCTTAAAAAGGTAGTAAGATAATATCGCTCGGATATGCAATCGTGTAATACTTTTGTGTGCTACCGTGCTACATTAATTTGACACGGTAGTGAGCTGGATGTGGAAACACACCGGAGTCTCAATGTCATTTTCTACGTTTGTTTTTGTTTCCAATAGTTTTCTAGGCCTGGGCGACGACAGCATCCTAGCCCACGTGCAGTCTCTGATTGTGCAGCACTAAGCATGGATCAGGCCTGTGAATTCATACATGAATGGAAAAGATTGAAAAATGATTAAAAGCTGTAATAAAACATTGTGACCCAATTAATCTGTGATATACTCCAAGGTATAATCAACTTATTCGCATTCCACCTGATGATGATTTGAATAAACCTTTGAAAGAGATGGTTCCAAAGTTGACATTGCCGAAATGATTATTGGGATAAGCCTTTACTTCGAACCCTAGTGCGTGATCAAGCACAACTATTTCAACTGACACAAAAGCGAAAATGGATGACTGGGGACTGAAAACAGTTTGCCTGGGGTAAGTGAAGCTCACAAGTTCATGAAGGCGGTTAACACGGGGAAGGAAAGCTATTATTTAAAACTTCCACTGCTTTGTATGGATGAATGAAATCAAAACCTGGTTCGAGCAAAGTGCCACACAGTCAAAGACTGCACGTGGGTTAAGATACTGTCAGGTTGCCCAGGCCTAGAGAGATACAGGAAAGGAAAATAGCAATCGCAGTGAGACTATATGTATTCGCACGCAGCTCACTACCGGTGGCAAATCAACTTAGCACGGTGTTAGCTGTACAGCACAGAGGTGATGCATGATTGCACACCCACTGTCTGATGGCCATAACCAATCGTGAAAATAGTTCCAGAAGCCAACTCCCGGAAGAAAAGATCAGAAGCATGAGTTCCCGTTAAGCAGCTGGTTGTTGTATTCAAATTGGTCATGACAACTCCCGTGATGACATTGTTTATTAGACATATCAGCCTAGCTGTTATATTGGCTTCAATGGTATCGTAGTATATGGGCAACAGCTACTTCCCCATACTGAACAGCCCTGGCGTACAGCTCAGCGGACTGAGTATATTTCATTCGTTCTTAGTAGCACGGGGAGCAGTAGATAGTAGATGGTTCGGGTATCGTAGAGATAAGCGCTTGGAGCAGCTTTCGATGGTGAGAGATATTTTTGCTGCCCGTCCTGAGCTGAGCAGCAATCAGTCAGTTTTACCACGCTCTGCCATCTCCATCACGTGTATCGTAATCAACCCAAAACAAAACTGTAATGTTCAACACCAGCGAAATACATGGCTAAAGGGAGATCAATTCTAAAACTGATAATCTGGAACGCCCGCTCCATGATTCATGAAATTCGTGACGCCGTCATGAACATCGGAACCGTAAGAAAAACAGCGCTCATTAACAACGAGTTTAGGTGGTCCAACATCAACGCGTGTGGCTTGCAAGAGTGGTTGTTATTAGACACTGGTATCCTAAAAGTGAAATACTACGCATTCTTTCGGAATAGAAAGGGCTCTCATTAGTGCAACCAAGTAGCAGTGGAAGCGTTGCCTACTATTATCAGTTTCTTCACCTAAATATCGTGACAGTATTTCAGCCCGCTTTAAGTCTACAATTTCGCGGCAATTTGGCCGTATTCTAGTTACTGATTTCATACATACATGTATGACACCAATAAATCTGCAGGAAAGTTTCAGCAAGCGGCAGGTCCTTCTAAGGTTGTGGAGAGCAAAGTTGTTGATCGTCCGGCAAAATAACTTTAGAAAAAGATGCCAATTAATACGCTATACACAGCGACGTCATAGGATTTACACAGAGCAATACAGTGGAACCCACCTACAACGAATTCTTGGGTTGAACGAACACACCATGATTTCCCAAATAAATTCCTTCTTTGTAAGCCTATTTAAAACATTCGTACAACGAATTTGTTCGTTACGAATCTCGCCTTTTACTAATACTGTACACGTTCCGAACAGCTATGTTTGTTCAATAAAGTTCATACATACAACGAACTCGCTTTGTCTTGCCTTTAACACACAACGCTCCGTCAAGAGTGGCCTGCAGTGCGCTAAGAATAGAACTGACACACACAGCTTGGAGAGACACAGGCAGCCTAGCCTACAGTGCGCTAACTTACTCGCACGCACGCACAAGGAAATCACGTGAATTCTCTGTGACCGGTAGCTCCGTCTGTCAAAGATGCCAGGAGTGCTCTTGATTTCTGCAGGAGATTTTTAGGATAGAAGGAAGAGACGTTGAAAGAAAACTTGAATCGGTGGAGAGAGAGATCGAGGCGGTGGCGAAGTCAAAACTTAAACAAAAGAGCATCGCCAGCTACTTCATGAATGCGTAAGATTGGAATGTCAGTGTGTGTGCAAGATGTTTTTACTACTTCGTTTTCGAATAAATTTACTATTATTAACATGAACTTGGATTTAATGTTGTGATCTGGTGCTGTGGCATCATCTAATCATCAAATGGATTACACGCATGCAGAAACACACAAAGGTAAGACATTCTTCACTTGTTTACACGTGTACAGAAAACGGCGGCAAAATCACGTGTCTGACAATGCGTTTTACGTACAACGAATTCCGCTTTTAACGAACATTTTACTCTCCCCCCAAAAATTCGTTGTACCCGGGTTCCACTGTATCTTCCAAATTGTATTTTCTGATTGAGAATTTAACTCGACAATTGCTTATCAAAAAGTAGCATACAGCTGAAAAATTCAGTATCGTACACGAGAAACGTAAAAAAACGGCGTGAAATCAGTGACGAACGGAAAAACTGTGAATATTACTGAGTCGCCTTGCCTCGATTTACAGTCGAAGTAGCAGCGTTAATATATGAGTTGATGTATGAAAGCGCAAAACTGAATCCAGGTAAAGTGGCACAGAGTCAGAGACTGTGCGTGAGTTGAGATGCTTTCAGTTTACTCAGGCCTAGATAGATTCAAGATGAGAAAATGGAAAACAGGATGAAAAAATGAGACTCCAATGTGTTTTCAAATGCAGCTCAGTACCTATGGCAAACCAATAGGACGAAAATTTCAAGGTTTTGCAGATTTGTAGATTTCACGCCTGCAGCGTAGCATAGTAAGAGCCTGCACGATATATGTGCTCAGGTTGAAGGGCTAGATTTAGACCTCATACGAAAAGGTTAAAAGTATAATATAATAACAAAATCGAGTGCGAAAAACTGAAGTGTTAAACCTACACTAAGTTGCCTGATGAAATACTGGTATATTTAGATGAGACATGCATTCGACATAACTTACACGTTCGCGATCAGTAGCATCGGCTCCAAAGAGATGTTGCTCAATATCCATGCTTAGATTCTTGTATTAAACTAGTGAATTATCTGAAACAAACGTAAAATGTGAATAGCACAGTTTCTAAAAGTAACAAGGAAGCCATCAGCGAGTATCGCACGCTTAGCCGCTAAACAATCATGACAAAATAAAATCGTAACAGATGGGAATTGGAAAACTAGAATCCATGAAAGAGTAGGAACGAAAAACTGCGAGATGGTTCAACCTCAAATGAAACATGGATTCAACCAAGTTTCTTGAACGAGTAGAGCGACATGAACGCGACAGGTTTCTTGTGGTTTTCACTGCCATGCATCATAACAATCCACGTGGCTACATACAGAATTAGGCAAACACACCGGGATGCTTAGTGTAACAATCCTGGGGCTAGCAGTCAAACTATCAATGGATGCATGCCGTCATCGCTTAAAGACGTTAGCTGCAAAATGTCGAAGGTAGGCTCAACAATTACTGACTTGGAAGGCAAATTCACACTTGTTAACTCACTTTCATTTCAGTTGTTCTACTCGGATTCTAGACAAGTGAAGCGTTATCTCTCTCGCAATCGTATCGTTCTACCTGTTTGCTGTGATTTCTTACTTGGGGATTAAAATTAAATCGTATAGAACATTAGAATCGCAAATAGACTGGTTCAGTCGGACGCACGAGTGATTCGGTATGGGAGTTTATTGTAGGTGTGCAAAAGCGCCAATGTCGACTATAACATAACCTACGTTCGGAGGTTACCCATCTAACACCAACCCTTTGAGTTCTTCCCTAGTATGAACGTTGCCCTCGATCGATTTGCATGTGAGCAGCTGGTTTCCGAACACGATCAGTCCATTTTCGTGGAGTACAAAGATTTTGTAGGTCTTGCGTTTCCGGAGCGGTAGCAACATTTGTAGGTGGTCGTAATTCGAATGTATTGAGGGGAATGCCGAGTGCAACATTGTTTCTAGGGCTGTTCGTCGTAGGCAAATTCGAGGGTGATAATTGGTTGGTATAGCAAACCCAGACTGAAGACTGAACGTCGACGTCGTAGGTTACAATACCGAAACGGCGCAAAATACGACCTTGTGTCCATTTCTCAACACCCCCAAGATGGTCCTTTGCCAGTACGACCTGACCATGAGAAAACACTCGTTTGTTGCATTGACGACGATTGAATCATTGTTGCATCACAGTGTTCCTGGTGATAGTTTATTGCGCGACTGGATATATTGCATAAAATGGTAGATGTAACTTTCTGTTCAATAAAGTTTCCGCTGGAAAACAGCTATTTGGAAAGTTTGAGTTTGGAGTGGATCTATAGTTAAACAGAAGTGTTTCTATGCTCTCTAGTATGTATGTATGAAATCACAAGCCTGATCCAGGCAGTGCCACACAATCAACGACTGCACGTGGGCTAAGATACTGTCAGGTTGCCCAGGACTAGACAGATAAATGAAAATATGAGTGAGACTCCAGCGTGTTTCAGCATGCAGTTCTCTACCGGTGGCACACAAATTTAACAAGGTGTTAGCTGTACAGCACAAAAAGTACTGCACGATTGCACATCTGTGTTTGTTTGTAGCATACTTTCGGTATACCTTTGACGAAACTCTTCTTATTTACATGTCAGCTATTGCACACTCATTCTTCAAATAATAAAGCGTTGCTTACTCCAAACAAAACCCGCTTCCTTTTCAACTTAATTCGGATCGTATATAGAACGTTACATTGTCCATTTAAAGTACGCTGAAACCTCGATACCTAAGTTACGAAATTTAGTCGTCCCAGTATACCTTCTGGTCCAGAAACCTTGAGTTTCTTAACGACCTTAGACAAGAGATCGTTTTTTGTAACGTCAACTGGTAAATCCCATGTCGCAGACCACGTGATGACCTTTTCAACATCCTCAAGAAGATACTGTCCATTAAGTGATCCGATAAACTTGACATCATCCGCCAAAATATATCAGGCACTTGAGCGACGCTGCCAAGTCATCGATGAAAATGAGTCAACCAAGAACTCCGCTAACAACTATCACTTTCGGAGATTACATACCACCTATCCTGACACGAAAGTATCTATATACAAGAATTCTATTATCCAGTTTATCAAAGGACCACCGATACCTATAAACCCAAGTTTAGCTGCAAGCAATTTGTGATTTGCCGCATCAAAGGCCTTACAAAATTCCAAGTAACAATCTTTAACCCGTTGGCCTCTTGGTGACCTCATTAAGAAAACACGAGAGATAGCAACGTCACAACCCTTGAGTGCACTTGGTCTATCACACCTGGTAGGGTCTCCTTTCCTCTGCGTTTAGAAAAAGCTCTCTTATATGTGTCAATGAAACGTTCTGCCTGTCCGTTGGATTCCGGGTGATATGTATGTATGTATGAAATCACAAGCCTGATCCAGGCAAAGTGCCGCACAGTTAAAGACTGCACGTGGGCTAAGATACTGGGTGATGAGGCGGTGGACGGATGTGTTTTATGTTATTGAGCTGACAGAAGTCGGCAAAAATTCCAGAGGTAAAAGCAGCACCATTATCTGACACCAAAACGACTGAAAGCATGACGGAGTTTCATGATGGTGGCATCCGATGTTTTACGGTCAATGGAAAATATTTCGGGCCATTTGCTGTAGGAATCGACAAGGATTAAGTACTGTTGATCAGCTATTGGTCCGGAAAAGTCGATATTCAAACGTAGCCAGAGAGATTGAGGTGGAAGCCAAGAAAAAAATTCTGATTTAAGAGATTTAGCTGACAATTGACACGTTGATCCAATCCAGGCAAAAGCTGGAAGAAACGATCGGGTGGCCAGTCCATGACGTGGCGCTTTACAATGAAGAAACTCACCGTAGCGCTAGGCTTATTTGGGCGTATTCGTTTTCCTGGGTGGGGTCCAAAAGCTCCACCTAATAGTTGGCTGGAAACCTTACGATATACGGCTGCAAACCGAAGTCAGTGGCGCCAGTGTATGTTGTTATGTGTCCTCATCTCTCATCTAGTATATTAAAATTATATTAAATTTGATGTTGTTGTTGTTGGCCTCCGTCGGTCGATGTCGACCATGGATGTACATAACATCGCATGAATTTCATGTTTTGCAGCTTTTTGAATGACTAAACAGTCCGATTCGGGAGGACCAATCGCTCCCGCAGCGCTTGCAACGATAGTCAGAACTCTGTTGTATTGCATCAGTTGCACGCCGGCGGCGTGATCTGCGTTCAGCAGCCAAGAGCTGTATTTGCTTCTCCCCGGCTTGCAGATGACGCTTTACACAATGCCTCCAAAGTGAGCGGTCAAGATCAAGTTCTTCCCAGCTTGCGGGGTCAATGTCAAGAGCTTTCATATCTCTTTTGCAAACATCTTTGATGTACCAAAAACAAAATGGCATGCAGTGAAACTACAAAAACAAGCTGCTTTTTGCGCATTTGCTTTTGCATATTCCGCTTGCCTGCTTTCCATTTTCACGTGCTTGCTTATCTGCTTTTCTTGCGTCATATTGCTTTAAACTTTGTCTGGCTCAAGACTTGTGCTTCGTAATGATGATGATGATGAATAAACATAACGTCGTGCTAGCGCCTTTATGTGATTAATACCTGGATGTCCATATTGAAACTGAGCAAAAAAATTTTGCTGCAATTCGCAAGCTGCGGATAAGATGATTGAAGCTAGGAATAGCGACCAAATCATGGGAATTTCAACACCCAGCATCCCTCAATATTCTTTTACAGAATTTAAAGAACAAGTCGCCAAATTGACGCTTGTGATAAATTCACTTTTATCGAAATCTCGCAACCGAGCCCTTTCAAAATCTCCAAGACTTGGGCGCGTGTTGGTTTCACAAAAGATATGGGGATAAAGCCTCCAAGTGCACTTCCTCGTGCAATTTAGCTCAAAAACCGTCAAACTTTCGGGCCAGCCAGTAACGGCGACGACTGTAGCCGCCTCACCAAATCCGAGTCGCCTTTTCTACGTTACAGACAAACCGAGTGGTCTACGTTTCCTAGTAGATACTGGAGCTGAAATTAGCGTCACACCTCCGTCATACTCGCTTCGGCGGTATGTATATATGGAAGCACCAGCGGTACAAGTACAAACAAACAGAACACCATTTAGTTTACGTGCAGTCTCTGACAGTGCGGCACTTTGCCTGGATCATGCTTGTGCTTTCATACCATACCATACCTCCAGCAACAAGTTCTTCAAAACCGTCGTCCTACACGCTTCAGGTGGCAAATGGCACTCGTATTAACACTTACGGCCAACGCTTTAACCCTCAATTTAGGACTGAGACGCAGATTCCCCTCGGTGCTTATCATCGCTGTGGTTAACTGCCTCATAATCCGTATCGACTTTTGTCTCACTTCGGTCTAACTGTCGAAGTAAAACAGCGGAGACTGGTGGATACGACAACCTCTTTCCAAATGTCAGGCATAAGTTCAGTTGGCACAGGACTGTAAATGGTTGATAAGCCAATCGAGCGTTCAGATTTTCTGTCGGTGGAAATCTTCAAAGGAGCTCCAACTATTGCAAAAGTTGGTTCACTGTTATTTGGGATCGTCGTCGTATGCAATGATACGTCAGGTTTTTCACGTATGAAAGCACAAGCCTGATCCAGGCAAAGTGCCGAACAGTCAGAGACTGCACGTGGGCCAAGATACTGTCAGGTTGCCCAGGCCTAGACAGATATGAGGGGGAAATAGAAATAGAAGTAAGACTCCAGCGTGTTTCAGCTTGCAGCTCACTACCGTTGGCCAATAAATTTAGCACGATGTTAGTTGTACAGCACGGAAATGCTGCACAATTGCACATTCGTGCTGAGGTTTTCCGCGCCGTCCTTCGGTCCCAGTATTTGTAGCTGCGACTTGGAAAAACGGAAAGGGTTTCTCTTCACCAAGCCGGTGAGAGGTTAGCTATGGAAAATTGGTACGTACATTTAAGACATGACATTTAAAACGAGGCATTACATAATTGGGTTGGTTTTTAAATCGTGGTAAAGACCGTATAAATTTAAAATGAACAAAAAATTACCAATTCTGTCGACAGGCGACCTGCATATTCAGGGGAAAATGTCTGGGAAAAGCTCATGCCACAAGGCATCCACTCGTCATGCTAGGATTACGAACGGCAGTGAAAGAAGATCTCGGGTGTTCAACAGCAGAACTAGTTTATGGCACAACACTGCGATTACCGGTTGAAATGGTCAGTGGCTCTCGTGAACACGACTTCACACCAACTAGTCAGTACATCGAAGATCTTAAGCGCCATATGCGGACATTGCGTTATCAACAGCCAAGAAAATCGCATCGCGATAAGCAAGTGCATGAAGACCTCCAATCATGTGATTTTGTCTTTGTGAGAGTCGACAGTGTAAAGAAGCCCTTGATGCCACCTTACAGCGGTCTGCACCGAGTACTTGAACGTCATCCCAAATACTTCAAGATAGATATAAACGGAACTCCTGACCACATTAGCATTGATCGCCTAAAGGTCGCCTATGTGCAACCCTTGCCGTCAAGCTCAAGCCGAAGCTTACGAAATACTGAAAGCTCAAATCGCGATGTTGTCAATATGCCCACTTGTATCCCGCAAAATGCTACCGACACCCAATCCACCCCTACCACGCAACAAATGGGTATACCCATTCCTTCCCCACAGACTTTACGATCAGGCCGTACTGTTACTTGGCCAAAGAAACTTAAGACTTACCTCACTTAAAATTTTTCGAGCGTTTCCATTTTTTTCAATGCTCTAGGGGGGAGATGTGTCGAGCCCTTACAAATCTATTTTTACTTAACATTTTTTCTGCCATATTTTGTCCCCTGATGTACCTAGTGGGATTGTGGCGACTGTTCAAACAACAATCAATCGATAGTATTCAATAATTTTGTTATTCAAAAATTGTCGTTGCTAACATTATTATTATATTTGCACAATCTGACACAGATATAGTGCCGTTCAACATAAACAATAAGATGTACAAAGCGAGAAGGGGGGTAGAAAGCGTTGTCATCGGCATCGTTGAACGTAGGCATGATACTACCCGGTTGCGTACACCGAAGTAGGGGCCTACACCGAAGTTGATAACCTTACATTAATTACAATACATTTCTGTTGTGCGCGTTACCCGCATTCTTGGTCGATCTGGGTTTATGTGAATTTCCTCTCGGAACGTAATATTTCGAATAGAAATATTGAAGTCATCACGAGAACAACAGGGAATTGCCAAAGGAGGATTGCGGATTATATCTACGTGGATCGAAAGAACTGTTCGTGAGTCAGATCGCGTATCTTCGTACTGCGTGTTTTTATACTAGATTGACGCCTTTACGCCTGGTCGGTAGCGAACCATTTACCGTTCAATGCTGGAAAATGTCGTGTACTTCGCATCCGAAAAGAGGGTAACCCCATTTATACCCTGGGTGATGTCCAGCTCCTCGCTAGTCGACAAGAGAGAGACCTTGGTGTGTTAGTTCAGAACGACCTCGGATGTTCGACTCAATGTATCAAGGCATCACGCGTGGCGAATCGAAACGTTGGTCTACTGAAGCGAGCTCTCGGTCGGTTTGACATACGCTTCTTCCCAGCCCTCCTAAATTCGTACGTTCGCCCTCATTTGGAGTTTGCGGTTTCCGTCTGGCATTCGTGGCTGAAGCGTGACGACCTTGTAGGATTTTACTTTTTCATGGTTGTATGGCAGTTAAGCATTCGGTACGTGCTACCGGTGTAATGCTGTCTATGATGATGATGATTGTGACGAACTTGTACTTGAGCGGCCTCAACGCCATGCCACGAGACTGGTAAAGGGGTTTGAGTGTTATACTTACGAAGATCGTCTCACTGCACTAAACCTTTTTTCATCAAAGTACCGTCGAATCCGTGGCGACTTGATACTGGCTTACAGGATACTCACTGAAGAATGCCATCCATGTAAAGAACTGCTTGTGCTTGCTACCGGCAATCGTACGCGTGGCCATCATTTAAAAATTGCCCATCAACAAAACAGGTTGGACTGTCGTAAACACTTTTTTGCCGTTCGTGTTGCACAAACCTGGAACAATCTACCACTTTTTGTTGTGTCTGCCCCTTCTATTTTTAAAGACCGTTTAGATATGCACTTGTTTCATTTGCTTCATAACGTTTGAAAAGCTATACTATAACTTTCTATACTTTATGATACTGCACTTTTTTCCGATTTTCAGCGCACAAACTGCTTTCAACTGGAAGTATCAACCAAAGTTTTGTGGTGCTCGCATCCCCATCCCTTACAGTATCAACGTTTTTCTTCATTCGGACCTTAATTTTAACCCTGAACTTTCGAATCCATGTGTACAACATCCTGTGGTTTTCTTTTGAGCTTGTCGCTTTTTTTTACCACAATATACTATTGACTATTGACTATTGACTGGTCCACTACAATACAACCAAGTTGAACGCACCGCGCGAAAAAGAAAAAAATACGACCCCCCCTTTGACTTAATGAATGTCGGTAGAAAATTGAGAAATGTAATTCAACTCCAAAAAAACTCCAGAAACTTCGATATTTAGTTTTATACCACCCATCATGCAACCACCACGACCGACAGACAAAGTGACCCACTCTGTGAAACACCACAGCGTTATTTTACTGTACTTAAAAACAATTGACCTTGAAATAATTTCCGTTTAGGCGTGTTCCGTGATTGCTACTCTGAACCATCGTACACGTTTTGGCAACCGCGATAAATCTTCATTCTTCTGTGCGTTTTCTTCTACCTTCGTAGGGACCTTATTGTAGTGGTCAGTCTACTACACCGTCACTTTTAGACCTAGGTGACTTCATCCTTCCAAACTCAAAATGGCAAAAGTCGAGTTTGAGCATATGCTACAGCTCGGAATCATTTACCATTCCTCCAGTTCCTGATTGTCACCACTACATATGGTTTCCAATAAGACCTCAGATGACTGAAGGTCATGTGATGACTAACACGCTCTTAACAACCGAACAGTGCCAGACAGATACCCTATACCACATCTCCACGAATTTTATTTGAATCTTTCTGCAACAACTATTCTTGCTAAGCTTGATCTTGTCCAGCTTACTACCGCATTCCGGTCGCCGGTGAAAACATACCTAAAACGGCCGTCACAGCTCCATTCGGCTTATACGAATTCACCGGAGTGCAATTTGGTCTGAGAAATGATGCACAGAATCTCCTGCGTTTTATCGACGAAGTCCTGCGAGGCTCGTCTTCCGCCTACACATACATCGACGACGTCTTAATTACCAGCAACTCTACAGGGGATCGCCCACACATATTTGTCTTGTTTTGGGTTGTTTCGTAAATTACGGGATCAAGATCACCCTTAGTAAATGAATTTTTGATATAGACATCCTGAATTTTCTTGATCATCGCCTCACTCGACATAATATTACACAAGTTGCTGAAAAAGGCAATTTCTGACTTTCCTGTCCCAACAACGATAATTCAGTTGCGCCCTTTTTATCAGTATGAACAATTTTACCGCCGTTTCATCCCAAAACTCTACAAAAGTATTGTATTTCTGACTGATTTGCTCAACTCTAAAGCAATATCACTTCAGCTTCCGTCAGAGGCACTTGAATCTTTGGCTCTTTGCAGTGCCACCTAACTGTCTTTCATTGATCCAGACTCGACCTTTCCTTTACCATTGTCGACCGATGCCTCCTATTCGGCTGTTGCAGTTGTTTTACAACAACACCATAAGAACACAGTCCGTCCATTGGCATTTTTTGCAGAAGCCTAATCCAACACAAACACGCTACAGGACATATGACCGCGAATTACTTGTGATATATGTAGCCATACGGCATTTCCATCCCCTATTATGAGGGCGTGGCTTTATCGCTTTTACGGATCACAAACCGCTAACATGTGGTCTACATTATTAACTCTAATGTCATTCTCCGCGCGAGATTCGACACTTCGATTACATTTCTCAATTTTAACCGTCGTCCGTTATGTCAAATGAGAGGCGAACTTGATTGCCGACGCTTCATGAACAACTGACGTTTCTTTTTTTGTTTGCAGGCACACGATTCGATCTCTCCCTTTTGGCTAATCATCAAAGATTGAAGCAAGCGAACTCGCGGTGTCGATCCTTGAATTTGCAGCAAATCGAGTCACCAACGCCGATGCCTTGTTGACGTGTAATATTTTGAGAAAAAACCTAGAGAGCTTGTTCAGAGACGTAAAAAACTAAAAACAGTATGTTTTTGATGTACATTCTTATTTCGTACATGATGTACTATTTTACTTCGATGACCTCTCACCGTGCTGGTGAAGAGAAAATCTTTCATTATATTCCAGTGTCTTCAAATAACAAACCACCACTGTAATTGGCTCGAAATTTATCCGTCCGAGATTTGTTCCGTATGCGATTCACTCTCCTGCAGATAACGAGAATCCGGCTGGTGAACAAATTTTGGTTCGATTCGTCGACAATTCTTCCAGAGTATTCGAGCACAGCACCGTACTGCGTACTCCCTGCTATTAGCAACACCCTATCTCATCCCCCACAATTTCTTAGATTTTCTTATTTCGATGGATTTATGTTCCCTTTCCAATCTTTTCAACCAACCTTTCCGTAAAAACATGAATTTATGCATATATAATTTATTTATCATTTTTTATGACAACTTCATTACAATTCGCACCACTTTTCCATAATTACTTTCCATTTCTGTTCTCCATTTGTTTCTTGCATCCTTGCCATTCGTAAATCTTGATATATTTTAAATGAAATTTCATTTCTATTACACATTGGAAATTTTTTCTTACCTACTGTATATTCATTTCTATTGCACTGTTCTATTTTCTTTGCTGTTCAAATTTTGATTAATTGATCATGTATTGCATGCCTTGGATGTCCAAGAATATATCTCTATATATAGTTAGACTATGCGCACATTCGTTGAACAACTAAATTGCCAATTTTAGCACCAACTCTATCATCATAATCGACCGTGGTGTATCGACTAAAATAGTTGGTTAACACATAGACCACCCATTTCTTATTTCAACAATTCAAAAACAATGATTCGAGTATACTACGCGTTAACCAACAACTTAGGTCGATACAGTTCTCAACTCGGTTCGTTCCATTTGGAGAAACAGAATTTTGAATTGCTAAATTTGTAACGGTCAATTTGGATCGCCTGCCTAATCGAACGAGGATCAACTTGGATCTCTGTGTCGCTATTCTGTTCTGTTTCCATCTTGTATTTGTCTCGGAGAAAATAATATTTGGTTCGTTGCAATCGAAGCAGTATTCAAGTAGGCTTCGCGATTCTCGCTTTGTCAATGCATAAATGTCAATTTGCCTTCACTCTATAGGAGTGCCAGGCGGTTTTGAACGCAAGTACCACTTTGGAGTTTATTGTGCATATTTTACCGGCTGTATTCCAGCAACAGTGGGCTGATCTGAAGGACGCTATTTCCTGCGAAAGATTGGACGCTACTTTTCAGCAACTGACAAAATTTGTGTTACGTCAAGCCCTATCGATTGGAGAAGATTTGGTCAGGTGTGCAGAGGTTGCATAGATGATCCCATGGCAAGGCATGTTAGCCTCGTTGATTGTCAACAAATGGTTTTTATTGATGTAAAGTTGAAGGATGTTGACATTTGTGTTGTCGGTTGTTCTCGGGAAGCTGAGTTACCTGACACTGAATTAGCTCAGTCGGATTTTGCGACTGAATTTCCCGACAACAATTCGGAGCAGATGAAGAGCACACGTGGCTCACCTGACACCAAATCAGCCGAAATTAATAGTAAGCCTGGTTCGCATGACACTGAATCAGTCTTAATTGGGGCGTCAGATGTTCAGCATGACAATTCGTATGATTGGCGTAAGCCGTTTGGTTATATACCTCACGAACCACATTTGTTTCGAAACCCGTCTACAATAATATTTTGTAGATTAAACTTGTTTAGATGGCGCAAAATGTCGCTGTTTGAGGATGCAATACATAAGGCTCGTTTGGGTGGGATATCATGCATGAGCCTAATGTAGGTGACGCTGGCAGAACCGGAGGACGTGGTGGGTCTTTGTCAAGCAAACGTTTTCCCTATAAAAGCTACATGTAATCCAGTGATGGTGATGCGACGTGGCGTGTGTGACTCGCTACTTAATAAAGTCACTTGCTTTATTCTATTGTGTTTTTTGTTCGCTTTATGGATTGTAGGTTGCAGACACATTAGCTTTGTTTATTACACATTTTGACTACATGGAAGAATTTGGTGGAAAGTGTAAAAGACATGTTAAGTGTTATGTAGCCTTGAAATTCTTCTCTGTCCTTTCTACTTTCTACTTTTATACAATGCTGAATTTTGTGACTTGAATTTTGATTTGTTTATTTTTCCTTCACAATTCAGAACTTAAACCTTGCTTTTTGTAATTGTCATATTGGAAATCTTCTGTTCACATATTTGGTAAAGCTTTTGTTTTATTTCATTGTTTTTGCCATTGTTGCTGAATTTGGTTGTCATTTTGGGCACCAATATTTCGCATGATTTTGGACGCCACTTTGGGTGTCATTGTTGTTTTTCACTGAAAGGTTGGTCGACATTTTGTCTATCTTTTCTGCATTGGTCGAATTTATTGTTGTCATTTGAAACATTTGAGCATTTTTGGCTCACATAATTTGTACAACCCGGTACAGTTGAGAACTGTATCAACTAAAGTCGTTGGTTAACCGATAGTGAACTCGAACCATTGTTTTGAATTGTTGAAATAAGAAACGGGTGGTCTACACATTAACCAACGACTTTAGTCAATAAACCTGGCGCTCAGTTTCATAAGACATTGTTCCGAGATTTGACTCGATTCCTAGGCAATCAGCACATCCAAATCACCGCATACCACCCCAAATCGAATAGATTGGTGGAACGCTTCCAATATAAGCTAAAAGCCTTTTTAGCTCGTCATCCCGATCTAATTAGATGGACTGAGAAGTCATGCCGTCCTCAGCCGGTGAGTTAGATTTGCAAATTAATATTAATGATATTGGTAATAATAATAATAATAATAATAATAATAATAATAATAATAATAATAATAATAATAATAATAATAATAATAATATTAATAATAATAATAATAATAATAATAAATAAATAAATATTTTATTCTTGGAATTCCAAGGCATGCTAAGCATGATCGATAATTATCAAATTGTTTGTATACATAAAGCATAAAAATGGACAATAATTATTAACATTTTCAAGGTCATACGTGCTGATAATTTTTCGTTCGTTAAAATGGTCCAGGTAAATGATAATCAATCAGTTTTACAGGAATTCAATATATGAGCAGTTATTGTATGAAAAGAAAATGTGAGGGGAAAAAATGATACGAAGAATATTGAAGAACGATGGACCGGAACATCGAAGATGCGAGGAATCTCGAAGAAAGAAAATCTTCAAAAATGTTTAGTTGGAACACATTATTATTGTCGAATATATGTTCTAAATGGAGATTGTCTTTTCGTGGGTATTCGTAGAAGATTTGGCGTCCCAGTGTTGACTCGTTATTGAACCGGAATTCTTCAAATGGATGTAAAGAGGTAATCTGGAAAATAAATACTAAGGGACGGAGTAACTGTTCACTATGAAAGTTGAAAAACTGATATCACTGTTAATATCCAGCAATGCCATGATTGTATAGTTCATCTAATGAGACATCTAGGTTGAGAAGTTTCATTAATTTTTCAACTGTGAGAAATGAATTCAGATGTGATTTAAAATCACATAGTGAGGTACAAAGTCTTATGTTTTTCGGAAGAATATTCCAGAGTTTAGCGTATTTATTTAGGTAGAAGTTACTTCTTACTTTCGTACAGGATCTAGGTAATTCCACTAGGTTATCTTGATTTCTTAAGTTATATCTAGAACCTTGTCGGAAGCGAATAGACGAATTTATATCTATATTATCAGAAGATATTATTCTAAAGAACAGTATTAGGTTGTGTCTAATTCTACGGAACCATAGTGGTTCTAGCTTGAGCTGCGTACATCTTTCTCTATATGATTGATTCGAGCTATATCCGGTGATTGATTTGGTAAAAGTACGTTGTACTTTTTCCAAAAGGATGGTATCGGTTTTATTCATACTGCTATATATTATATTACAGTAATCAAAGAGGGGTATGGTGAAAAGTTTATAAAGTTCTAACTTACAGTGTGGGAGAGTAAAGAACTTATGAATCATATTAACACTGCTTTGCTTATGAGATCACGTGATGTATATGCTCGTTGAATGTAAGCGATGCTGAATATTTGAACCCAAGATCACGTGTGCAATCGATAATTTGAATAGGATTACCATTAAGAAGGATTGAGTTATCAGGAATTGTAAATCTTAAAAGCATGAACTTAGATTTTTCTACAGAAAATGAGAGACCATTAATTTTACCCCATTTGGATAATGCGTCCAAATCTTTGTTTAGTCTGGCAATGTAAGTTTGTGTTTCAGAAGATGAGAAGGAAATTACTACTTTCATGTCATCTGCGAACAAGAATAGTTTACTACCATGTTGGGGATATCGTACTAGTGAGCAGTGTTTAAGCTCCGGAGCGTGCTTGTCCACTAGGTATTTTCGTGGACATTCACGTGAGTGAAGATAATCTAGTCGGGTCCGTTGTTGTTCGTACAAAGAATGATTTGGTTACCCGTGATACACGGAAAATTTATATGGTGAAAGGAACCAAAGAAGACGAAGGCCCGGAGGCTGGCGCGGCTGCGCAAATAGGGCAAGCTCGAACTTTTTGAAGGGCCAGGATCAAAGTTGGAGGACGTGGTGAGTCTACGTTTGGAAAACCTTTTCTCTATTAAAAGCCACTGATGTCGTGTGATAGCAATGCGATGTAGCGTGTGTGACTCGCCACTTAATAAGGTCACTTGCCGTCTGCCTTGCGTTTTTTGGTTGAGATTGTAGTAGTTGCGTAGGGAGACGGAACCAATCAGTTAGTGTCATTCAGAACACAGGTTTAGAAGGAATTTGGCGGGCGGTGTAAAAGACGAAATGTTTGGTTAAATTCCATCTTATTTTCTGTTAGAATAATTTGATTCTTCTCGATTTTCAACAGTTTTTTCTTCCATTATTTTTGTGTACACATTTTTTAATCCCTTCTGTTTTATTGAAGTAATTCATATTGCTTGGCTGCCATTAAGTTGAGTTCAGGTCAGTTTGCGCAGGACTGTATGTGGCTAACAAGCCAATCGATCGTCAATAAATTCTTTCATTGGAAAGCTGCAGAGAAGCACCCACCACTGCCAAAACGTTTATTCTTTTTGTCTATTTGACATCTTTGCCGATCGCTAAGCCAAGAGATTATCCTGGTTGAATTTAGGGAGCACCATTTTAGCCGATGCTGGAAAAAAATTCGACATATTTTTGCACGTGGTATTCGGAGAAAACAGACACGATTGTTTCCCATTGTATTGTTAATTTTATCCCTTGGTATTTATAATTTGGCAGTCTATATTGTGAGCATTGGCTGAATATATTGTTGTCATTTGGAACATTTGAAAATTTTTGGCTCATATCATTTGTACAACCCGACACAGTTGAGGTTTGTCCATTGTTGTTGTCTATTAATCTTGTTAATAGTACGGTAGCAAATCTGAATCGTTGTTTTGAATTTTTGAAATAAGAAAGGGTGGTCTACGCGTTAACCAACGACTTTAGTCAATACACCAAGTGTACTCTAGGATTTTTCTCCGAGCTTGTATAGGTCTGAAAAGCAACGTTGATGATATTTTTAAATGATTTTACATATTTGCATATTCAATGGCAGTTTATTCTGATGATCAGTTGTACAAATCATCCAAATCGTTTTTTATCAGCATTGTTGATTCGCCTCAATACTTTTATATATTCAGCAAACAGAAGAATCTTATTATTATTTGGTATTGTTAAGTCGTTCATATATATCAGGAACGAATTTGTCTAAACACTGATCCATGTTGAACACCGCTAGAGGCATCGATTTTCTTCGATAATAGGCCATCCACAAGAACACTGATGTGTCTGTTGCTGGAAAAATAACGTAATAATTCATTTAGTCTTCAAACAATAGCGGGTTTCTTTAGCTGATCAACTCTGTTCAAGGCTTTAGAAATGTCCAGGTTGTTGTTGTTGGCCTCCTTCGGTCGATTTTGACCATGGATGTACATCACAAATGCGTGAATGTTCAAGTTTTGCAGCCTTTAAAATGACTAAACAGCCCGATTTGGGAGGAACAATCTCTCCCGCAGCGCTGTCAACCAAAGTCAGAACTCGGTATTGCGTCAGTTGCACGTCGGCAGCGTGATCTGTGTTCAGCAGCCAAGAGCTGTATTTGCTCCTCCCCGGCTTGCAGACGACGCTTTACACAATGTCTCCAAAGTAAGCGGTCAAGAACAAGTTCTTCCCAGCTTGTGTGGTCAATGTCAAGAGCTTTTATATCTCTTTTGCAATTATTTTTGTACCGCAAGTGCGGTCTGCCCAATATTCGACTTCCTAGTTGCTACTCGCCATAGAGTAGATCTTTCAGAATAAGACCATTTTCCATTCTATAGACATTAAATGTCCAGGTAACACGCATGAATACAGCCTCCCGGCATATTTTATAGAAAAGAGTGTAACCTTTGAAACGGCATGATATGGAAGCACAAGCCTGATCCAGGCAAAGTGACACACAGTCCCAGACTGCACGTGGGCTGCATGTGTCTATCTAACGGTTGAGTTACGCGCTCAAGCCCACCAAGATATTGACATGACAATACGTGAGACGAGTACGGTACAATTGGAGCAAAACAATTATACCATAAAAATAGCAAACGTCAATTATTCCGCTTCGTACTGAATCCAAAAACACGAATATCTAACAGTAACAATGACAACGAGTGATCGCAACTTTAAATAGACTGAAAACGGCCAAATAAAAATACACATATATGAGGTTCATAACGAATAAAGTCAAGTAGTTCGGTAAAACAAAAATGGTTAAATTATACAAAAAATACCAGCAGATTGAAACAATTAGATGTCAGTGAAATGAATTCAAATGTTCATCTTACAAAGAGCGTGTTCTGCGAAATCCGTGTTGGCCAGCTGTCAATAGTTCGTTGGTTTCCAGATGTTGCACTATTTATGCCATTATAATTCGCTCCACATCTTCTGATACCGAGGACATCAATGTCACCGTCTTGTAATTTCTAACCTGAAAACGGCAACCACCTTTGTAAATGAGCATTAATCGGGTTTACTTTCATAGTGAGACGCTGATCCAAGTGACCTGAATCGTACTGAAGTGGAAAGCGGAAGGGTCTTTAGGAATTATATTATGAATGCGGCTGCTTATTAAAAAAGAAGGACTAAGTTTATGAATAATTGAACCAAATGAGTTAGATATTACCGGGAATTGTCTATGAACGGAAAGATAATTATATAAACCGCAGGGTGGCTTATATTTATTAAAGAATCGACTGGCTGTATTTATCCTATTGATGCGCGGTCCACGTTGGATTATAAACGTATTTGCTTTGTATGCAGGTAGCACGAGGTTTCCACTAGTTTTAACTAGTGGTTGAGGTTCAGGGTGTGCATCAGCAGCAAAAGTTTTATCGGTGTGGACTTTAGTATGTAGCCAGGTGTTGATAATGTGACATCAATGTTTAACATCGGTTCAGCTGCAGAAAGAATGTTACCTAAAATTGTTATATTCTGGGAAGCTGGAGTACAAGGTGCAGAAGTCGATGAGAAACTATTAACGACATCATCCGTATCTACTAGATTGGTGATATCCGTTGATGGGAACAATAAGAAGTTTATTTCAGCTCAAAATCATCTTCCAAACATCACTCATGTCTATCTTACCTCTTGCTCACCTTAAACGACTGGACTGAGTGTGTGGACAATGGTTACTCCATCCACGCATGCTTTTTAGATATGTCAAAGGCTTTCGACCGCGTCGATCATAGTATTTCAATTCAGAAACTTGAATTGCAGGGGATAACAGGAAAACATCTTGCTTGGATAGAAAACTATTAACGCGACAGGAGTGCCCAAGTCAGAGTTGACGGCGCCTTATCGAAATCATTTAAAATTACGAGCGGAGTGCCCCAGGGTTCGGTCCTCGGACCGATTTTGTTTTTGATCTACGCAAACGACATTCCCGAGCGTGTTAAATGCAAGATTATGTTATTTGCAGACGATATAAAGCTTTGGAGAAGCATACGTACAAATGATGACTGTGAAACTTTGCAGAAGGATCTAAACACATTGCACGATTGGTCTTTGAGAAACAAACTACCATTCAACTTCCAAAAGTGCAAGGTGTTAAACATTGGAAAGACTGTTAATTACAACTACACTCTTGGGTCCCACCAACTCGTCTGGACAACTGAAGAGAAGGATTTGGGTGTTTGGACCAGTTCAAGTCTGAAGACTTCACTGCAGTGCAAAGCGGCTTACAAAAAGGCGTCACAAGTATTGGCGTTATTGAGACGAATTTTCGGCAGATTCTCCAATCAGTCGGTGCCCCGTATCATGAACACCTATCTGAGACCAGCGATGGAGTACGCTGTTCAGGCTTGGTCACCCTGGATTCAGAAAGACATCAATCTTCTGCAGCGTATTTACCACCGAACCACAAAGCTTGTACCCGGACTAGCTGCTAAACCATATGAAGAACGTTTGAGGAGTCTCAATCTTTTCGACTTTCGCTGTCGTCGACTAAGAGGTGACCTCATACTGATGTACAATATTATGCACGTCCCTAACCATCCCTTGTCCAAACTTTTCACACGCTCGCCACCCCGTGCCAGTCGGAAACATGAACTTTCAGTGCTTATTCCCACTTCAAGACTGAACTGTCGAAGATATTCGTATGCTGTACGTGTAAGTTTCACATGGAACACCCTCCCCTCCACTGTTACACACTCAGCCAACCTGGATATTTTTAAAGCTAATTTGGACAAACACTTGAGAGACAACCCAAACTTTGATACGATTTACACTACATGAGTTTTCCTGTTCTTCTTTTTTATTGTATATACCTCATAACTCCATCCTATGGTTATTGTTAAGCTAAATGCTTTTTAGACCATTACAACTTTGAATCACTTTGAATCACTTTGAAATTCTGAGGTTGGTGTCGCTATGAATCCACCCGTTTGTTTAAGAAAATTACAGTTCAACACGTAGCTACGGTCAAGATAATAGATGACAAATTCTCGAAACTTTAGACAGCTTAACTGCGGCGAAATCGATCTTGTTTTCTAGGTTCTGTACAGTAGACAGAACCGGTTTCTTATGTTGCTCGTTATATATAAAACGAAGTAAAATATTTTACTGAATTTGAAGAGAAAATCTAGATCAGAAATCTGGAGCTTTGTTTATTATGGATTGCTAAACGTTGGTTTTTTAGACGTTCACCAACAATACGGCACCTAACATCATAATGGAGACCGGTAATCAATATAAACTTACGCTTGTAATGATTATCGATTAATTTCGTAGAAAAAATTCCTACAAACCCAATGTCGCGATATATGTGAATATCTTGCTGTATACCATGTTACTGTGCGTATTGATGCGGGAATTTTCTGGCACGAATGGTGTACGTTCGCTAACCCTGACCTGGGAGACAGTTAGGTTTCATCATTCATAGTGCGATTGTAGCGGATGATGACGAGAATGCTGAGTCCGCGTGCCTTTGTCTTTTGCAGAAAATCGCGTTGTGAGTTGCCGAGGGATAGCGCAGGACATTGAAGTGCGTCGGTCCCATGAAATCAGATGTTGTCGCGAGATCTTGTTCTGCGTCACCTACCTCAAAATGAACAGATTTCGAGTTGTCAAGTTGTGCGATGAATTTGCTAGATTACTCATCCACCATTGACGATCAGAGGGGTTTTATTCCATGTATACTGTGAAAAGACGTCCTGTTAGAATGCGCTAAAAGTGTTTAATTGCAATTAACATCGCAGTTAGACTACATCGAAGGTGTTGTGCTTCGTTATTGTCGGGTGTAGCTTTCGGCTGAAGAAAAGTGTTTTACACTTTTCATTCATCACTTACGGTAATATGAATCAGACATAATTTTGAGAAGCATTTTTTATCAGCGTTCGTTTGGCTATGATGTCCATTGACAGGTGTGACAGCAACGTGAGCGTACTTCGTCTGGTTTTCAATTGTTCCAAAGCGAAGATGGCCTACGTTTACTTAGCGAATATCATACGGCGTACTCATCGATAATCGGATAACGGTTGGCATGTTTCAAAAGGGTATGTCGCAAATTTAATCTGAAATGTAATCTAGGGGACAATGACATTAGATTTGTCAATAAATTTATGAAACAGCTGCGTCATGACGATTGATTCGCCGACGATGCAACCAGAATTCGGCAAAAAATCAGTATCAGATGTATACATGATTATCTCAGAAGATTTTAATGTGGTGTACTTCGTATGTTGAAGAAGTAAACAGTGCTCGCTGGGAATTCCTCGGACTGTGTTCTGCGTTGTCATGCCAAAAACCTTTAATATTAATTCTCCAATACACGGTAGTCCAGGGACCCCATTAAGAAGACTCCCCTCAATCGTTGGCACCGTACGTTAAAAAGATATAGTGTATCGAAAAAGTGTAGCGCTTGTGACTAAAATGTTTATGGTTCTGACAAGTAAGACCTCTGAGGTGAAATTCCAGGAGTTCAATTTGTTCAAACTGAAAAGACGATCGCTGCGAAGCGAACTAATAGAAGCCTTTTACGTTCTATATTGTCTTATGGCTCTATAATATTACTGACTTACTGAAGCTTGCCCTTAAACAGCTATAAAGGGTATTCTATTGAAACTTCTTAAGACTAGACCTGAGCTGCTGGTACGCGAGCAATATTTTATTGACAGTGTGTTCATCATGCGGAATAAGCTAAAAGATGGTATAATAAACCGTTCTAACGTGTTAGGTTTCATGAAATAGACGCTAAATGGCCTACTTCATTTCCAAAACTTGTGTAATATATACTTAAAGGAACACAAAGGAATAAAATAAGAAAGAACATAATTTTGTATTGCATTGTTAATTAAGGCGATGTCGATTTAATTTGTCGGTGAAGAGAACCCCTTATTTCGCAGATATCCGGAAACAAGTTCGTGTTAACCGTACGAACTGTATACTCAACATCGAAGTACCGGGTTCTTAACCACATAACCTCGAAGGAAATCTGAGCACGTGATCAGCTTTTAGCCACCGTCAGTCCTGTTCATCTTGAATACTGTGTTCAGGCGTGGTGTCCTCACTACAAAAAGGACATCCTTCGACTTGAAAGCGTACAGCGCCTCGCAACTCGCATGATTGTAGGTCAGCGAGGGAAACCGTACGCTTTGCGCCTTATGTCTCTCGATCTTTTCTCCCTTAGGCACCGTCGTTTAAGAGGTGACTTAATAGAAACCTTTAAGATCTTGAAGGGTTTGAGTGGCGTGCAAATGAACGACTTCTTTACCTTAAGCCCCGAGCTGGGTACCCGGGGCCACTCACTTAAAATTGCTAAGAAACGATGTCGGCTAGACTCCAGGAAACACTTTTTCAGCCTTAGGGTTGTTAACTTCTGGAACATTCCTCCAGAAGAACTTATATCCTGCAGTACCGTGTCTAGTTTTAAGCAGGGGTTGGACCGCAACTGGGGTAAGTTGTTTCCTGAATACTCTCCTTAATTGCTATACAAGCTTAGGTTTTTCATCTTTTAGCGTTATCCCGTAAATAAAGTGAGGGCTAGAGTTCTCTGTGTTTTTTATTTTATTATACACAATGCTACTTCAGCTGACCTCTCACCGTGCTGGTGAAGAGAAACTGCTTTTTCTTTTTCCAGCATCGGCTATAACGCGGTGCTTCCTAAGTTCAACCCGGATAATCTCTTGGCTTCGCGATCGGCCAAGATTTCAAATTGACAAAAAGAATAAACGTTTTGGCAGTGGTGAGTGCTTCTCTGCAGCTTCTCACCAAGAGAAATTCTGGACGCTCGATTGGCTTGTTAGCCACTTACTGTCCTGTGCAAACTGAACTGAACTGAACTGAACTTGTACTTGAACTTGATCTTTTCCTCGTCGGTATAGTTGCGCGTGATTTAAATTGAATTAATTAAAAAATGTGTAGCTGTTGATATTTTCCTATTTTTATAACCTTTATTGCTTTTATTTATGTTTGCTTACACTTCTTAGTAATATATATATATATATATATATATCGTTGAATGTCTTTTATGCTTAGAATTGCAATACACAGTTATTCAAACTTATTAGGCTACCATTTTTCCAATTATCTGATCCACATGTGAGTGAAAAGAATAATAAATAAAAGAATCACCAATGTTTGTTGTTGACTCTTATTGGCTGAATATTTACCAAAGCTTTTAAAAAGCGATTACCTCTTCAAACTACTCGCCAATAATCTTCAAGCAAGATACACTCCAATGCGATATACATGTGTGTTTGTGCATTCATACTTCGCGACCCGGTTGAAACGTATTTACAATAGCCGGTATTTTTTTAAAATTTTGATCCTAATTTTCAGCATAGTTTTTCGCAGCTTGTCACTTGAATTTGGTTCAAGTACTTCCAGGTTTTCTAGACGGAACAATAGTTTACTGTAGTAAAAATGCTTACAAGCCTAAAAATATCCACAGGTTATTTTGTACAGTGGGTCGGATATAATTAGCTTTATGGTCTTACGGTGTAAAAGCAAAAGCCTGCTCCAGGCAAATTGCCGCACATTCGAAGACTGCACGTGCGCTAATATACTATCAGGCTCCCCAGGCATAGACATGAGAACCCTTATAGCGAACCCGAATCGCGTATGGACTACACCATCACTGGATAGGAAGAACACACGCTAACGCATTACGACCAACCACATCATCCGGTGAAGCCTTGATAATTAGTGAAGCAGAGAAAAAGGTAACATTTTAATCATGGTGAGAAGTTGAGTAAATATAGGAAAGTGTTGAAACGATGCCTATAGACAGGAAGATAGGGTACATCTACTTTTTTGGTAGAAAGCGATTTCCAGAGATTGTAAATTCGAAAGGAAATAAGTAACGTTGGCGATGAAATCTACTCTGTTGAGCAATTTTTGGCGTTGAACCTGGTTTAAATGTAAGTGAGAATAACAATATTGATGTGCAACGATGAAGCGGTTCTGTCAGGATTTGGTACGCTAGAATAAAATCTCTGACGGTACGGTAATCGTGGTAATGCAATAAAAAAGACTTATTTTGAACAATAAAAATACACATGATCTGTATGCGGTTATTTAATGTCGAAGAGTACAATCTAAATTGCTTGTTAGCTTGTTAATGATTCATAGTTAATCACAGGACATACGATTTTGTAGTTCTTCTGTCTATCATTTCATCATCAGAGGCAGCATTGCATGGATATTGATTGCCGATGCATGGTTGTCATAAAATTGTGACAGACTTATGCTTACAAAAGAATTACGTGAAAGACATATGCATGGAGCAAGTATACTATGCTTCTGAAATTTGCAAAAGCAATCAATTATTTTACCTCGAGTTAATTTTGATTTTGTCGAGCTACAAAAGTGATAGTGGCGACAGTGGTTATTTAATCATAGATGCACGATGCTAAATTATTCTTGTTACAGACTTTTAGGCCGATTTTCATGATAAAGAATGCTTGTTATGATGCTAGATGCATGTTTACAGGTATGAAATCACATACCTGATCCAGGTAAAATACTGCACGTTCATAAACTGCACGTGGTTTATGATACTGCTAGGTTGCCCAGCTGGAGACGGATATGAGAAGTTGAAATTGAAAAGATGCTAGATAATAAGATATGCTTGTTATCTTCCGACCCAGTGTTTTTCTGCTGGCTCTTCATAGACTTCTAGGTCTCCTGCTCCCTCCCTCTGATGTATATTTTGTCATGTTTTGTTAATAACTCAGTCTCAGTGGCCGCACTTCGCCTGGATCAGGCTTGTGCTTTCATACATATCAGTGCTTGCTGGTGATGGAATGATACCTTACAGACCTAAACAGATATGGGAGAGTGGAAAAAGCAATGAGAATGCAGCGTTTTTTCGCATGCAGCTGCCTACAGGTGTCAACTCATTTTGGCACAGGGTTAGCGGTACAGCACAAAATTACTGTACAATTGCACACCCGTTTTAAATGCAGCCGATTCTTGAGAGCAAAATCAATTACACACAGAGTTCAGAAGTACTGCAGGATTGTACATCTGTGCTTTTCGATCATTATGTTTCGCGGAATGGATTCCTAAACAAAAAAATTTCTGGCTCATTCACTATAAATTTTGGATCACTTCGCAGCAATTCGATAAAAGGTTTTGATAGCTTCACACGGAATTTCCATCGCCTTTCTATTTAAACAATTATAACCTTGTGAATTAGAGTAGAAAGAAATTAGCTTGCAGATCTCAGCGTATTTCACTTTTTATCTTCTGCTGCAATCTGTTTTAGCGGTATCCTCATTTTGAAATGTTCGACATTTTGCTATCAATGAACCCCAAACAACGAACTACGCTTGATACAGTCGTTTCTGCTTATGGTATGGTATGATATGAAAGCACAAGCCTGATCCAGGCAAAGTGACGCACAGTCCCAGACTGCACGTGGGCTAAGATACTGTCAGGTTGCCCAGGCCTAGACTGATACGTTCTTGCTTGAGAGTTGCCAGCCGCGATTGTCTGTACGGAAGAATAAACTGCATTATCACTGCCAATATCCTTATTATCTGTCTATGTCTTGATAAACTGTCATTGTCACAGCTCACGTGTAATCTATCACGCTATGATACCTGGCGTGACTCGAGGCTTGTGGTTTTTTGCACACATAATCTATTAACCTATTTTGGCGTACAAAACTATTTTTAAATATGCTCTTTCTTTTCAATCTTAGCGCCATGCTACTCCAATCATGAAGTGTCGCTCCAGTAATGGCTGTGAAATTACCGAGGATGCTAAGTCGCCTCAGCTTTCTGCTGCTATTCCCATTTTACCGAATTCATCTTCCTTCGCAACCGATTTTGGAGTGCATTCTAGTGCAGATTTACCTAAACGTACTCTAAGACAGCGTATCAACAGTGGATCAAGCGGTGCGTCACTCAACTACGCGACAAATTCTGAACATCATCTGACGGCGGGCAGAGTGAGTCTTTAAAATTTGTCAGATCCATGTATTTTTTCTCTCATTGGCAACCGCTTCATTTTATCACACTCAATCTCATAATTCTCAGTCTCATAATTCATAATGTACTTGGTATTATTATATTTGACAAAACCTGAAACACTTCTAAAGAAGTTCGCCTGATGATGCAATCGAACCTGATGACGAAACGCCTCAGCAAAGAATGCGAGCTCGGCCAACTCCGTCTGAACCATTTGCGAATACCATATGTTCAGTTTTTTGGCAAATGTTCAAACTATGGTCGGTTTACCTGAATATCATCAAAATAGAAGTGTTTGAATCTAAGTATAGTTTCGCTCACATCTCCCGCATTTACGACAACCGGTTTCTGGCTGTTTGTCGGCATCAGATGGAGACAGTAAGATTAAGGTTCAGATTATTAGCGTCCATATGTCTTCGAAGATTGACATCGCACAGGGAATCACAGATCCGAGAGTAGCAAGCTGGATTCCGGCCTGGCAGAGGCGGTGTCGATCACATTTTTACTCTTCGACGGATCTTAGAACTGCGGCACACTTATCGACAGCCGACAATAGCCATCTTTTTAGACTTCAAAGGAGCATTTGATTCAGTCGATCGAAATGTCCTGTTTAAGACCTTGCTGTGCAAAGGCGTTCCGCATAAGTATGTCAACATACTACGCGCACTTTATGCTCATACATCCGGATGCGTTAGGGTTTACAATGAACTCTCACCCAAATTCCACACCACAAGTGGCGTCCGACAAGGATGCCCGATTTCTCCGTTTTTGTTCAATTTTGTAATTGATGCAATTATGGAATTATGCAACGACGGTGCCCCAGCTTTCGGAGTTCACATAATGCCAGGCGTCAAGCTTCTCGACTTGGATTATGCTGATGACATAGTTCTGCTCTTCGACTCATACACAGATGCACAGGCGATACTGAACAAGCTATCTAGTATTGTGCCCGCATTTGGAATGCGTTTTGCGCCCTCTAAGTGCAGTGTTCTTCTGCAGGACATCGACTTATCGAACAAGGCTTTATTACTTGACAATCAGGCGCTTGAAATTGTGGATCGTTTTACGTATCTCGGTAGTTGTATCAATAATTCTGCATCGTTAGATGACGAGGTATCGGCACGCATTTCTAAAGCGACCGTAGCATTCCGCAACCTAGGTCACCTCTGGCGTCAGAAAGGACTGTCTCTGCTACTCAAGGGTAGAGTCTATAAAGCGACAGTTCGGGCTGTGTTACTGTATGGGTGCGAAACCTGTACCCTTACGTAAAGAACACATTCAGCGTCTCCAAGTATTTGACAACCGGTGTCTCCGCAGCATTCTAGGAGTTAGCTGTTACAATCGTATGCGCACCGATGCTCTCCGTAATAAGTTGTTCGGTAGTAATGTCGATATAGAGAAGCAAATCAACCTGCATAGGTTACGCTGGTTGGGTCACGTTTTACGGATGCCGGACCACCGACTTCCGAAACAGATTCTTTTTGCGACGCCACATCCTGATTGGCGTAAATCTCGGGGTGGCCAAACCGTCACATGGCATAGGCAGCTAAAAATTCTTACTAGTAACCTTTCCAAAGTAGGCGCAGCGCGTCTTCCAGGCTGGTGTCCCCGCGATCATATATCGCAATGGTTAGTTACGCTTCAGGATATGTCCCGAAACCGTGTTCAATGGCGGTCTTGCACTAAGCATCTTCTTGGAGTGTTTGCATAACCTTGTATGTTGTCAAGCGGAGTGACCAGAAAAGCTTGTTATGATGCATGACAGTGAAAGCCGCAAGGAAGCTGCCGTGCTGATGTTGCTCTACTCGTTCACGAAACTTGTTTGAATGCATGTTCCATTCGAGGTGTAGGTACCTCTTCCCAGTTTGTTTGTGCTTACTCTTCTATAGAAGCCGTAGCAATTTAAGTCCCGCCCTTCCCCATCTTTTAGGATTTTACTTTTTCATGGTTGTATGGCAGTTAAGCATTCGGTACGTGCTACCGGCGTAATGCTGTCTTTGACGATGATGATGATGATGATGATGAGGTTCAGTGGATAGGTGCTAAACAAATTTATAATTGAATGCCACTGTTAATCAGATTACCACATTCAAGTTTTGAATGGTCGATCCACACAGTGGATCTAAGTCAACCGATCAACTCAATGGAAATGACCCGTTTTTGCAGTGCTCTTACACACCACAACTGATAATTAACACATTGTGGTGCTTATATTCCCATCACCTACACACCACAACCGGTTTCTGGCTGTTTGCCGTCATCAGGCGGAGAGAGTAAGATGGGGTTCAGTGAGCCTTGAAACCGTGGAAAAGTGGTGAGTGGTGATTGCGGGGGCTTCAAAGTCTAACTTTGTTTACCACTTATCCACTGTTTCAAGGTTCACTTAACCCAATCTTACTGTCTCCAAACAGCCAGAAACCAGTTGTGGTAAGTGCGCGAGATGTTAGCAAAACTATACTTTGGTCATCCATCAGCGCCTTGAGCGCTAGACCACGAACCACTATGTGATTAAGTATTTGGACACCGTAGTTCGTTGTACGAACCCTATTTAACAGTGGCTTCAAAGTCTAACCTTGTTTAAATTCCGATTAATCTGTACACGAAATTACATGCAGTGAAACTACAAAAACAAGCTGCTTTTTGCGCATTTGCTTTCGCATATTCCGCTTGCCTGCTTTCCATTTTTCACGCGCTTGCTTATCTACTTTTCCTGCTTCATATTGCTTGGCACTTTGTCTGTCTCCAGGCTTGTGCTTCATGATGATGATCAAGTGGAAACAGTCAGATCAGGTTCAGTGAGCCTTGAAAGAGTGATATAATGGTAAACAAAGGTATACTTATATGCCATCTGATGAGGGCAAACAGCCAGAAACCGGTCGTGGCTTGTAAGGGATGGGGATGTGAGCACCAAAATATATTTTTGGCTTCTTGTATAAAATCACAAGTCTGATCCAAGCAACATGCGGCACAGTCAAACTGCACGTGGGCTAAATATACCACCAGGTTGCCTAGGCTTTGAGTGATATGAGAACACAAATATAAATGGCAGTGATTCCAGCCTATTTTCGCATGCAGCTCATCACACAATAGCACATCCTCGTGTTGAAATTTTAAATGTGTTTCGCTGATTGTGCTGGTGTACCTACGTATCTATGCTTTTTGTTCAAAAATGCTCTATTCATTCACGAAAATGTCTAATTTTCATTTATAGCGCCAACGGAGACCTGTAAAGGTCATTCCAATATGTGGCTTGTGTCTGGGAACGTTTGAGGAAAATCGTACCACAGGTGCACCGGAAGATTTGATTGGATGCTGGAACTGTGGCCAATCCGGTAATAGAATTTTCTGTACTCGCGTTGTTTGAATCATTGTTTCACGTTGCCCATGTTCAAACTTTGTAGTTTGATTACCTGCGAATTCGAATAGTTTTCCACCTGACACTCAATAATGGAGTCTATGAGGCAGCCTGGACAGTGTGGGGGATTGAATCAAGACGTCTGCAGGTCTTTGCCAATCGCTGTCTTGTACCATCGCTGGAGTTTGATGGTACCATTAGATCTGTGACGAAACTATCCTTGATAGAATCTTTAGTAACAATTTATGTTCGATAAACTAGTTGACATGCGTTAACTTCGCTGGTATCGTTATTATTGTGAATGGAAAATCGTCAATTTCTTAACTTGTTCTAGTTTATCATGCATAACGCAGATTGGCGTCGTTGTAAGGGTGGCCAGATTTTGACTTGACTCAAGCTGTGGAGGGTCATGCCAACTAAATTTGCTATATATTTGGGGCAACCTGTCTCACTAATTCGACTTCGCCGTGGCTGCTTATCTTGAGAGACATGGCTTAGTATCGCGTTTTGTGGATGTCCTGTTGTAGGCATCGTTCTGGAGTGTTTGATTAATCTTGTAGTTTCTCAAGTAGGTGACAAGAAAAGCCTGCTACGACGCGTGACTGTGAACAGCACGTGAAAGCTGCCTGTTGACGCTACTTGATTAAATGCATGTTTCGTTTGAGGTGTAGGCACCTCAACCCAATGTGTCCGTGTCTAATCTTCCACAGGTTCCATTACTTTTTAGGTGCCGCCCTTTCCCATATTTTTCAGGATTTTAACGTGTCATGGTTGTATGCAGTTACGCACTCTGTACTTACTTTACTTTTGTGCGGGTATCTCCTCCTGGAGGATGAGTCGGCTTCGTTGATGTCACGGATTGCAGCCACCCACTTGCTACCGGTCTAGTGCCGTCCATGATGATGATGATGTTAATAATCTCAGCTGGAAGCAACTTCCCTTGGACCCGCATTTCTCTGATGGCTTAATGTGTCGACACTTTCGTTTATAATATGCTTTGTGCGTATAGGTGAATCTGCTCTTGCCAAAATGGTTATTGTGGTAATCCAGTGTACTGTATCCCCCGCATATATACTTTTGCGTTTGCGCTCATTTGTCCGGATTTTGAATAAGGTCGCATCTAGTTACACCTTTTAACTTGGCCAGGATGAGTCGCCACTATCCCCATTCCTCAATTGTATATTAATTGTTACCAAGCAATTCTTTCTGAAGACAAGTTTAAAAATGACTCAACTTGAAACACCGAAGCATCCTAGATACCCAGATGGACTGTTTGGATTTTGTACCTCTGCTAATGTCGGAACTCCGTAATTTTCGACAACTGTGCAAGCTAGCTATGGCATGAAATCACAAGCCTGATCCAGGCAAAGTGCTGCACAGTCAGAAAATGCACGTGGGCTAAGATACTGTCAGGTTGCCCAGGCCTAGACAAATATGAGGAAGAGAAAAATAACACCGATGTGCAATCGTGCAGTACTTTGTGCTGTGCGGCTAACACCGTGTTAAATTGATTGGCCAGAGGTAGTGAGCTGCATGCTGAAACAGCTGTAGTCTCACTACCATTTCCTGTTATTTCCTATGCAAACTAGCTACATTATTTCCTACCTTAAATACTTTATCTGATGGCAGTTGGTGTATATCAGAAAGGTGCTCGAAAGCTTTCACCACGCTACAATTTTTGGAAGACTCGTTAATTGATTGCAGGTATGCAGTTTGTATGACTGTGAATGTTGTCCCCAAATCACGATGTCGTGATAAAAGAAGTTTATTCGATGTATTGGCATACACCATGACGGGCGATAGCTTTGATGGCGAGGAGAACGCTTTCTAGGACGATTTCTATAATCTTACTGCGTTTAAATATTGTAATTTTTAAGAGAGATGGTTGCTGGACTTGGTCGTTCGCTCAGACAGTTGTGTCTATGTTTCGTTTTGCATGCCAGCGGTTCATCCGAAATTCTGCTTGAACGGTCTCATTGTACCCGAGCCCAATAAGTAACGTTGGCGTTACTTGGCAACCATACACTCGATACTGCAAGTCGCTTCACATAGTTCGACAACTGTTTCGTACTTGCGCATGCATAGATGACGAGGTTTTTCGGTTGGTATTTCCAGGACAAACGTAACATCCCGCAACCCAGGTCACTTCTTAGCCAGAATGCACTGACACATTGTAGCAGTTCGGTCGAACTGTTGCTTTATTGGTATCGAACTTGGACATTGTGTAACCGTCTTCGCTTGGCTCATCCTCATCACGTCGTGGTTCTTATTCCGTACGGCAAACGTGTGTCCAATTGCGGACTTAACACCGTGCCAAACTGAGTTGTCACCAGTACCTGTACAGAAGATATATGAAAGCCCTTGAAATTAACCTAAGAGTTAAGAAAATCTTGCTTGTGATCGTTCACTTTGGAGGCACTGTGTAAAGCGTCGTCTGCAAGCTGGTGAAGAGCAAATACTGCTCTCAGCTGCTGATCGTGGATCACGCCGTCAGCGTGTAACTGACGCCGAACTCCCAAGTAATGCCTATTGCTGTGAGCTCGGCGGGAGAAATTGTTTCTCCCAAATTGGACTGTTTAGTCGTCATAAAATATGTGGAGCGTGAAACAATCATGTGCTTATGATGTACATCCATGGTCGAAATCGACCGAAGGAGGCCAACAACTGAGAGGCGTGTGGAAACACGCTAGTCTCACTGTCATTCTGACTTATCTTTATCCATGTACAACCCGGCAGTATTTCAGTCCATGTGCGATTAAGGCTGCGGTTGTTTGTCTGGATCGAGGCTTGTGCCGCCACAGGTGCGACGATGCTCTTCGTAGTGATGTATTTGCTGGTACTAATCATGTAGAGCAGCAGCTCAACTTGCGTAGGATACGTTGGTTGGGTCGATAAGTGTGACGCAGTTCCGATGACTAAAATTGTGGGTGCCACAGCCGCTGTCAGGACGGAAACCGGGGTGCAGCTCTCGAATCTGTGTTTCTCTATGCAATGTTGATCTCCGAATGCGATGTCATGATGATGGTAGTGTGACTTATCCCTTGATGAATACAACAGGATGTTCGCAAACGTTTTTGAATATCAGCATGATACCTGCTTCTCCCCAACACTTGGGAACAAATTCTGACAACCACACCTCAGGAAAGACGTCGCCTTATAAACTGATTAGGATTTGGCCACGTTTCTTTAAGAAAACAGGTGGTATGTCATCGGGTCAGCAGCCTTGAATCGTTCCATGGATTCGATACACCTTAATTCCTGCTCGTTTCCACTCTACCGCATTTATTCAACTCCTATTCACGCATTTTACCTCGGAAACTCTCTGTAGAGTGTGTTATTAGTGTACCCAAGTCAATACACACATCAGGTAAATAGACGTGTAGCACACTTTCAGGTGATTGCGTGACCTAGGCGGAAAACTGAACTAATCCTGTTTGCAGTATCTGACCTGGTGCATAGTTGTATTGATTTTCTGTCTAACCGCTTAAACGCGATCTGCAGTTATGGTTGATTTATTTTTACTTGTTGCTCAATTTTCGGCTTTGTACTTCAGTCGAATGAATTTATCATTGTGATCATTTCGATTATTACGACGCGCCAATCAAAATGGGATCTGTCAAATATGGTGAGATCGAGATTACAGTAGGGCGCACAATCTTGCGGTGTGCGTTCATATTGGTACAATGGCTGTTCTTGATTTCCGTGCAATGTATGATCGTACCAGGACTTATAAATTCAGTGTAGACACACGTTGGAAAAATAACTGCCAAGAATTTCACTTTTTGTACTAAATCCCAAGCTGAGCACTGAACATGTGTGTTCTGTGTCTACCTGTATGTCTGTATGAAATCGCATGCCTGGAGCCCGATAAGGTATCACACACTGTGAGACCGCACGTGGGCTAAGGTGTATGTATGTGTGCACAAAATCACAAGCCTGATCAAAGCAAACTGCCGCACAGTCAAAGGCTGCAAATTCGATAAGATGTTTATATACAAATGCGCAAAGCCTTTCGAACAAATTAGCGGAATTATCTGAGATATGCTCGCACTACGCACCTGACATTATCGCCATTACAGAAACATGGTATTCTTCCCGATTGATTGAAACGGAGATATCCATTCCAATTATGAACGATCGAGAGAGATTTGGTGGCGGTGTTGCTCTTTATTATCATCGCATCCAGTGCCGTCCAATAGACAACACAAAATTCACCCTCGAGGATACAATTTGGTGTTCTTTAACGCTGATATATGGTGATGTTTGCATGATTGGTATGGTCTACCGATCTCCTTCATCTACGGAATCGTACAACGAACGGTTGATCCAAGTGCTTCAGCGCTTGACTCGCACTCAGCAAGCAACAATACTTATTATGATCAATTTTTACCTGCCTACCCTTTATGTCAAAGATGTTCACTCTCCACAAACGCTAGAATACCGATTTAGAGAGGTACTAGATTCAGTCCCTTTATACAACCATGTTCGCGAATGCACTCGGAGAATAGGTTCTGACCGTCCATCCATCTTGGATTTGGTGTTAACATCGGAAGAACAATCTGTCGAAACGATCGGATTCCAGGCTCCGCTGGGTCTTAGTGACCATTCCGTGCTTTTGTTCGACTATGTTTGTACTACTCATCAATCTCTTGCTCTGAATGGGAGGTTCGCCGGGTAGATAAATTGGTCCTGATTAATTCGCTCGTGCAGATTCAGCATTGGCAGACAGATCACATAAGCCCTGGCTCGCAATTGAACGAACTTATCACCATCATCATCACAGACAGCATTACACCGGTAGCACGTACCGAATGCTTAACTGCCATACAACCATGAAAAAGTAAAATCCCAAAAGATGGGGAAGGGTGGGACTTAAATTGCTACGGGTTCTATAAAAGAGTGAGCACAAACAAACTGGGAAGATGTGCCTACACCTCGAATGAACATGCATTCAAACAAGTTTCGTGAACGAGTAGAGCGACATCAGCATGGCAGCTTCCTTGCGGCTTTCACTGTCATGCATCATAACAAGCTTTTCTCGTCACTCCGCTTGACAACATACAAGGTTATGCAAACACTCCAAGAAGATGCTTAGTGCAAGACCGCCATTGAACACGGTTTCGGAACATATCCTGAAGCGTAACTAACCATTGCGATATATGATCGCGGGGACACCAGCCTGGAAGACGCGCTGCGCCTACTTTGGAAAGGTTACTAGTAAGAATTTTTAGCTGCCTATGCCATGTGACGGTTTGGCCACTCCGAGATTTACGCCAATCAGGATGTAGCGTCGCAAAAAGAATCTGTTTCGGAAGTCGGTGGTCCGGCATCCGTAAAACGTGACCCAACCAGCGTAACCTATGCAGGTTGATCTGCTTCTTTATATCGACATTACTACCAAGCAACTTATTTCGGAGAGCATCGGTGTGCATACGATTGTAACAGCTAACTCTTAGAATGCTGCGGAGACACCGGTTGTCAAATAATTGGAGACGCTGAATGTGTTCTTTACGTAAGGTCCAGGTTTCGCACCCATACAGTAACACAGCCCGCACTGTCGCTTTATAGACTCTACCCTTGAGTAGCAGAGACAGTCCTTTCTGACGCCAGAGGTGACCTAGGTTGCGGAATGCTACGGTCGCTTTAGAAATGCGTGCCGAGACCTCGTCGTCTAACGATGCAGAATTATTGATACAACTACCGAGATACGTAAAACGATCTACAATTTCAAGCGCCTGATTGTCAAGTAATAAAGTGCTGTTTGATAAGTCGATGTCCTGTAGCAGAACACTGCACTTAGAGGGTGCAAAACGCATTCCAAATGCGGACACAATACTAGATAGCTTGTTCAGTATCGCATGTGCATCTGTGTACGAGTCGAAGAGCAGAACTATATCATCAGCATAATCTAAGTCGAGAAGCTTGCCGCCTGGCATTATGTGAACTCCGAGAGATGGGGCTCCTTCGCTGCACAATTCCATGATGGCATCTTTTACAAACTTGAACAAAAACGGAGAAATCAGACATCCTTGTCGGACGCCACTTGTGGTGTGGAATTTGGGTGAGAGTTCGTTATAAACCTTAACGCATCCGGATGAATGAGGATGAATTCGTTTTGTTGTTCGCGGCAGAACAAAACGTGGATAGCGCTGAAGCTTGCAGTGTGGATGCAGCATAAAACCAATAATACTTTTACTTGGCAACATTTCCGTATGTTACGCGACAAAGTGACTTCACTTGTTCGAGAGGAGTAGGAAGTGCACCAACTGATGCTTCTGTCAGAAATGGCACGCAACCCTAAGTTACTATACAAAATCATGAACGCGAAAGCAAAAGTAAAACCAGATATTTTTGCCGTCCCGAAAGGCGAAAACTCACTGACAGCACGTTTGATACCGCAAACGCTCTCGCGATTTATTACTCTAAAGTGTTCGTGCCAAAGGTTTTAGTGGAACGTTGTGAGTATTCAGTCGACGCAGGAATCGAAACACGGGGCGACATTTTGATAAATGCAGAGATTGTCGCAATTGCTCAAAGTAAATGTAAAAAAAACCCTGGTGTGGTTGGCATCACACTCAGGTTCTGTCACCGTCAGCTTTATGAACCGCTTTCCAGCCGGTTTAACTATTCGATGCTTAAGGGAGTGGTACCGAAATATTAGAAGTCGGGCGTGATTACACCTATATTCAAAAGAGGCTGCCGATCTAACGCTGCAAATTATCGTCCAGTCACACTTTTACCTGCTATTGCTAAGCTCATGGAACTTATAGTCTCGGAAAGAATGGTTGCACACTTTGAATTGCGTAATTCGTTTTCACCAGCGCAGCATGGATTTCGATCTCATCGCTCTTGTCTACCAAATCTTCTCATAGTTTTAGACGACTGGACAAAGGAGTTTGATATAAGTTCTTGCATTCACGTCTGCTACTGATACGTTTAGGAATATATGATCCACTCCTCCCATGGTTGTGCGACTACCTGTCCGATCGCCACGCCTTAGCTAATGTAAACGGAGTGCTATCCCAAAGGTTCAAAACCACCAGCGGAGTCCCACAAGGATCCGTGCTGGGCTCGCTCCTCTTTCTAAGATACATAAACGATTTACCCTCTTCATATAATCCAAAATGATCCTGTTCGCGATGATATGAAAATTTGGACGCCAATCAGTTCTGCAGATGATTGTGAGAAACTGCAAATGGATTTGGATAACGTGTCAAATTGGGCGGCCATTATTGATATGACATTCAACATACGAAAAGTAATGTGTTCCACCTTGGCAAGAATATTCCTTGGGCATATCGAATGGGAACTGAAAACTTGACATGGAGCTCGTTGGAAAAAGATATTGGAGTATGGATTAGTGGAAAGCCGAAGCGCACGGTGAACTGCCAGAATGTATATCGACAGGCCAACGATACCGTCAGGTTGCCAATGCCTAGACAGATATGCGAAAAGAAAATAGCAATGGCAGTGATACTCTAGCGTGTTCTCGCATTCACCTCACTACCGGTGACAAATTGATTTGGCACAGTGTTACGTGCACAGCACAGAAATGCTGCATGGTCGTGTGTGAGTGTGTGATGTAAATGCGTGTAAATGTAATTATTTGTTCATGATCATAGGTTAAAACTGGGCTAAGATACTGTCAGCTTGCCCGTACATAAATTGCAATGTCAGTGAGACTCGGGCGAGTTGCTGCATGCAGCTCAACTCCGGAACTTTCTAAACATAGTCCCCGCTGAATAGACCCCTTCTATCATCGACTCCTAACCATCCTTAAAATCGTGTCGCAGTAAATCTATGTAATGTTAGTAGGTGGTTTCAATGCCAGATTTGGTCCAGATCACGAATGTTGGTCAAGCTACCTAGGGCAGTTAATGATGGGTAGAACCAAGTTTAATGAGCGATTCCTTTTGGAATTATGTACACATATTAATTTTAGTCACACACGCTTTAAACCAAGCACCGCGTAAGGTCTATTGGAAACATTTCCGGTTTACGTATTTACATCAGCTTGAACTTATTCTCGTTAGGCGCGCTACCCATTATTCGATGTTTTTATTGATTTAGCGAAATCCTGACCGTCAATGGAAAGAGAAGTAATGGGCTGAAAACTTATCTGTGGTTTCAACAGTTTCTACATGTGCGTAAGCTAATCAATCACAGTTAGAAACGTCCCTGATATGCACCTCACGGTGCAGAAGAAATGCGCGTTCATTATCACCTTGTGAACCCAAGGAAAGCCTAGCAATACGATATGATACGACATGCATGAACCTGCTGTCCGGCAGCGTCTAACGTGTGATATTATCCTGTCGGTCTGGCCACCTATCGGACTTAAGAATTTCAAACGCTCACGGTTACAGTAGTAATCGAAATCCCAAATAATCATATCGCACTCTCAACTCGGAGTTCGGGTATTTCCAATGACACCATGAATATTGAAGTTGAAACATGTCACAAGGGTTAAAATTCGATTTCGCTGGAATGCCTGTTTGTCTTCAGACCCGATCGTTTATTCCATTTTGACCACTGCTTGTACAATCTGTTTGACCTTCCGCATCGGCTACGTCAGTCGAACGAATTGGCAGATTACGTCATCCACAACCGCGCTAAACCATGGTGACCTTAATATCGGTCATGACCTAAGTAATTATGATTGATAGCTAAACACGTGATTCTGTGCGTGTTTGTGGGGGGTGTTGCGTGTTATCAGTATATTTGAACCGTCTGTTCTGAGTTCACCGCACAGACTTCGATTGATTTCGCGTCGGAAGTAGGTAGGTGTCTGCCGTGTGAATTCGGATTTCTTAGTCATTTTTATTACATGAACTCTATTCTATGACACACTGTTATGATGCTGCTGCTTAAACGTGAGTGTCGGTCTGTGTTCTATTACTAAACGGTAGCCATGCCTGCCAGCTTTCCGATTTTGTTTACTGATGGGCTCTACCATCTTTTTTGATTACTTTAAGCAGGTACTCTCAGGATAATACCGGAAAAAAACTATCGTTAGTTGCTTAAGATACTCATCACAAACGAAGGTCGAGTCCTTGTACTTTTGTCTTCATCGTTATGACCGCTACGGGGTGTCTTAATTTTCATTCAGTTTGCGTAATATCACAGTATCTTGTCACTTGCTGTAGGTTTATACATGCCTTATTGTTCCCTTTCTACTGATGATCACGTTACGCGCACTCGTCCTAGAATTCCGAATGACTTACATTTCACGATTTACCGTCACAATCCTCATTGATTTTCTATTTTCTCCTCTTCCATGTCAATGGCATAACTAGGTATGCTTGAGAAACGTTATGACAAAGGTCTTCAAATTTTCTTCGCCATTGTTGGCTTTGGTGTTCCATTTGCCATTTCCTACAGACCTGAGCGTCTGAGTAAATGTGGTATCGAAAAACAAGTTAACATGCATATGCTTCACTGGTTACGTCATGTATTACGAATAGGAAATCATCGTTTTATCAACGCGGCTTCGTCTGCCTCTCTCGTGACTCGGAATAGTGTCGTTGTAAGGTCACCCGGCTCTGACTTGTCTGAAGCGTTGAATGTTAAACGAGCTGCGGTTGGGGTAATCAGTCTCCTAGGTTGTGGTCCAACTGATTATAATTCACAGTGTCTTTTTACTCGTAGTGATTTTGCTCAAAGTCGTGTTTACCGGGGTCTTGTTGTAGACATATTCTTGGAATGTTTGTTTAATCTTGTATGCTTTCAAGTGAAGTATCGAGGAAAGTTTATGATGATGCGTACCAGTGAAAGCCGCAAGGAAGCTGCCGTGATGATATCGCTCTTCTCACATTTTCTCAGTCCGTGTAGTTTTTCATCTCGACTTTCCAATTTCTTACCTTTGGGTCTAAGTGATACATGATCCACACAGTGATATATTTTATTGATAGGTTCTTCAGCCTCTACTTACCCCTAAGAATGTTTGCTGTCTCAGCCAAAGCCTGTCTTCCTTACTTTAAGGCCCTTTTTTGTACTGCAAGGGGAATGACCATCAGTCTGGCATCCCTACCAACCAGATTCAGTTGTGCCAAAACCGGTGTGCCATATTTAATGCGGTGTCACGTGTTGTGTAATCAAAATTCCTCTGTGTTCTACAAATTGGTGTGTGTGTGCGTGCGTTCCCGCTGCATCGCGCTCAATCACGTTGTGAAATGTTTGACTTGTTTTATCGTTTGCCCGTGATGTGAAGGCCAACATGACGCGTGTGCCTGTCTGCGTATTCTTGCTCGACGGGTTCTTGAGCGGTTTGATCACACTGAATGAATTTATATTCCCAGTTGACTCATCTGGATGAGAATGTGATCATCTGAGCATTCTTGTGTTACTTGTTGCTTGTGTCCTTCACCTGAGCGATTTTCCCGCAGCTTTAATCAGTAGTGACTTGGAAGCAAACGTGCTTGTTATCGTCAGATGGTTATTGACTGAAAATAAGTCCGGAAGGCTAACGATCGATCCTGTCAAGCAAAGTGGCGTAGATATGTATGCATGGTATTGCAATTCACGGTGGACCCGCCCGTACAGATCCAAAGTCAGACAGCATGACACTATGTCCTGCGGCAGGACGTCGATTTATCGAGCTTACATGTGTAGATCGTTTCACGTAGCCCGGTAGTTGTATCAATGATTCGACGAGCTTTTTTACACGTATTCCACAACCTAGTTCACTCTTGGCGTCAGAAAGGATTCTCTCTGTTATTGAAGAGTTGAGTTTACAAAGAGTTTGTTCCGGCTGTATTACTGTATGTGTGAAACTTGGACTTTACGTAAAGACCACATTCAACAAATATTTGACAAACGATGTCTTTTGGGAGTTAGCTGTTACCGTCACATATGCAAAGATGCTCCTTGTAATAAGCTATTCGGTAATAATGTTGATATAGATAAGTAGATCAGCATGTACGAGCTACGTTGACTCGGTCACGTATTAAGGTTACCGGAGCACCGACGTCTTCATCCAGATTGGCGTAACTCTCGTGGCCAACCAATCACGTGATATAGGCTGCTAAAGACCCTAACCTGTCTAAAGTTGACGCAGTACATCTTCCGACCAGATATCGCAGTGGCTAGTTACGCTTCATGAACCGTTTTTAGTGGCGGTGAGCATTTTAAATTGGTTGCTTAATCTTTATGCTGTCCAGTGAAATGGCAATGAGAGCTTGCTACGCTGCATCACATTAAAAACACGTTGAATGTCGTACTCTTTCACGGCACTTGATTGAATGCGGGTTTGATTCTAGATGCATCTTCTCGTCCCAGAGTGTCTGCGCCGAATCAAGGTTCAGCCACTTATTAAGTACTCCGTTCCCTGTCTTCTTAGGATTTTGACGTGTCATGGTTGTATGGCAGTTGAGCAATTTGTACTTGCCACCTATGCAATGCTGTCCATGATGATGATGATGATGATACCAAGTGCGTTAGCATTCACGAAATCTCCCTGCTTGACATTGCTCGGCCCACACCTGCGTTTTTGAGTCATGCTCACTACGCCTCTAAAGGCGATCCTCATCTAACCTTCTGATCTACACTTCTGATCGGCGTCACAAAAAAGGCTCTTAACATTATCCAAGATACGCTGGTTCAGTTGTACACCTTTCTCCACAAAGACCATCCATGTTCTCGGCGATTCTCCTATTTAATCACATGCTACTAAGTATTTTTTTATTTTTACTGTTATTTGTTTTCTCAGTGTTTCACTAATCATCTCCAACCGCTTTCCGTTTATTCTCTTCACTTTAATGCGTCTCATTCTCCCCTCGCTTAGGCCACCCAACTTGTCTGAAAATGCCATCCGAATTGGTTTCCCGTATTCGTCAGCTGCGTTGGCGATGCGTCGATTGTAAATTGTGTTGCCTTTGTCGTGCCCCGACTCCTCCGAACCAATCAGATCCGAATTCCGATTTGTTGCTTTGCGACTCTTGTGACCGGGGGTTTCACATGTTCTGTGTGGATCCGAAGATGACTGAGCTGCCAGAAGGTTGGTCGACTCCCGTTGCATTTGTTTGTTGTATTTCGGTCTTCCGCATACTACTCGTAATGAGGAGTATACCGAATGTTGTAATTAATTTGTACCGGTCCATTCGTGGCTATTCGGTGTTGCGACATATAAAAGAAGACCGTGCGCTTTCCAGAGTGGTGCTTGCTTTACGCTTTGTTTCACTTGGCTGCCCTCCGTATCATAATTGGAGCTAAGTTGGTTTTGCTTCATAGTCATTGCCGTACGGATGCACGGATATGTAATCGTGTAGTACATCCCTACTGCTGCATGCGAAAACACACTGGTGTCTCAATGCCATCACTATTTTCATTCTCATATCTGACTAGGCCTGGGCAACCTGACAGTATCTTAGCCAGCACTTGTCAAACACGACGTTAGAGAGAGAGTTATTGGAAATGTCCGAATAGCTGCATAGTTCGATGACCTCACCTTAGAAACTGTGCTCTCACTCTCAGCCCATTGAGAGTCTTTATAACTGTGCGGCTGTTTGCTGTGATTCTACACTTGAAAACTATCTGCTTGCTTTTGCTGTTTCAAAACCGTAAACCAACAACTTTGTAGTCTACCGTTTTTACTGGCAGTACTTTTAAGGGTTATCGGTCCCCTTAAAACACATGATTATCGGCGGTAGTGTACCCCGGAAGTGTTTTATCTGTTCCGTATAAATCTCATTCCACCTTCATACGTTGTCATTTCAGGTTCATGGATTTGTCCTGTTTGTAAACCACGTGACGCAGACGCCCCTGCGGATCCGCTGATTGAAACCATCAGTCTGTGCGACCAATTAAGTCAGTACGAGATCGACTGGATGCATCGCTCGTTGAATTGCGACGCTGATTCCAGCTCTCCTGTCAGATCACCAAAACCGCAATCGGGCAGTCATTTGAAACCACGTCGAGCCTATTCTTCGGTCAAACGATCTGTTAAATCGGCTCCGGATTCCCTGAAAAAGAACAATCTTTCACCCCGGTCACACTCGGTTAAAGTTTCCAAGCAGTTGGTGCAAAAGTCCATTTCTTCGTGGGCCGTTACCAAAAGTCGCCAGACCCAGAAGCGATTAAGTGCCGACATGTCCGTGGTTGCTCTGTCTCCTGTGAAAGATGAAGGTGTGTCTCGCTACTGGTTATCATTTTTCTCCGCTTTTTTAGCTGAAGTGTTTTCGCGATTAACTTGATTATGAACACCAATAACTGCATGGGTACAAAACTTTGATCCTTTTAAGGGCTATCAAGTCCAATCCTTTCTTTTCTTATATGACTTAGTTTTTCACGATTGTCTAACAGTTAAGTATCCGGTACCTGCTTCCGTTGTAAGGCTGCCAATGATGGTGCTGCTGCTGCTGATGATGATTATGAAATTGAGAATAACTTTGTATCCGTGTGCTCTACTACAGATTCGTGTAGAATGCTGTGCCGTTACTGAACGCACGCGTTATTTCATGAACATACAGCGATTAATTTTTTAGCTTGTTTCATTCATACTCAAGTACCTTACCAATTTGCCTGGAATGGGCTTGTGATTTCGTATACCTTACCACTTATCCTTATTCTCAGCTTGTTTTTCTCACTAGTATAATCTCGTTGTCGCCTTGCTTGACTTTCGACATTCTGTTCCACTTTCATCTCAAAGAAACCGCATCTCGTCCAACTCGTTTACGTCGGCCAACCACCAAGTTAAATGACATTTTCCGTGCATCCGATGTGTACGCCGAAAAGCCGGTCTCCGCTCGGCGCCGGGGAAGACGTCGATTGGGTCCCCACCGCCGCGCTGAGATGTTTTCTTCTGTCAACGAGGCTATCCTTCTGCAAGATTCCACGCTATCACCGACAACGTCACCGGCGATTCGTGGTGAGTTTGGTTTTCTTGGGGTTGGAACCATTTTCACTTCTCATCACGGACAACGGCATTGTATTTAATAGGGGCAAGCGAAGATACTGAAGTATCCCCACAATCTTGTGAAAATGATATATCCGTAGGTAAGGATTCAAATGTATGCGCGATCTGTAATTACATCCCATGCATCCTAGTATTGTACTGCCTAGATTTATTTCAGACCTTGCAACGCTGTATGCAATCTCAAGCCTGATCCAGACAAAGTGCCGCACAGTTATAGACTGCATGTTGGCTAAGATATTGTCGAGTTCTACAGACAGAGAATGTCAGTGTTTCTGTGCGCCGTTCACTACCGCTGGCAAATCAATCTCGCACACTGTTCACTGCACAACACACAAGTAATGCACGATTGCACGTCCGTGCAACAATAATCAGCAACTGCCGGGAATGCCACTAGACGCTCTACGGAGCCCCTTCTTCCAGAGTAAACAGCCATTTTGAAACTGGATTACATGGATCATATCCCAGTCGATACGTAACTTCCCAAGGATCAGTCCCAATATTCGCCATCCGCATACGCTGTCATATTTCGGCCTCTAACTACTTCTTCAGAAAGTGCAATTGGGTTGCAACTTCGTTTCTAGCTTGTTCAGGTAGTAAGTCTGTGGTAGTTTAATGACGCTCATTGTGGTGTACTTTACTCACCATGCTTTCCTGTTTCTTTCCGGTAGGTCAGCATTGTGGAGCACAAATGTAGGGCTAGATTAGATACCATAACGTTCACGGGAAATTAAAGCATCAGACTTTGCGGTTTATTCCGAAGAAATGAGTTCACAACTATCGTGAAAAAATTCAAGGAGGAATGTTTCGTCGTTAAAGTTCCCGATTTTGTGATCGGATCTCATGTATGTTCGTTTTTTTCAAAACAGGTAATCGAAATCGTCCCAAGCATTACCACACATCTCGGCGATACGTACGTGGCCGTTACTCTTCCGTTTCTACCATGTCACGATCACTCGGGATCACGGATCGTCGATCAATACCATCTAGATCTACCATAAGACGGTGGTCGATCGCTGGTTTGAACATTAAACGTGCCTTGATGACCTTCGCTCAAGGTCGCCGGGTTCGTCTGTCCACATCCCGGATGGCATCTTCTAAGCTTTTGTCCCTGGCGAAACTTACTGCTCCCAGTTCTGAGGAGGAGGATGCCTCCTCCAGTCTTACCGTGGCAGCCGCAATTAATGATACGAACAATTCCAACAGACCGAGCCATTCATTCGACCCAACAAACGACGAATCTCCCGATTGGGCTGTGATCAGCGATGATTGTCGCTCGCTTTTTGCAGAGATTCAAGCTGATGTTCAGGCCGTAGGTTCAGACCGACACTTTGATGTGATCTAGAGTTGTTTTTCTCGTTGCTTATTTCCCTTTCGTTTACCTTCCAGTGTTTACCGCAACCGCTGGAATCTAGCTTGTCTCTTCCTCCACCGAATAACCCCAAGGTGCTCAACTTGAATTCCACTTCAAACCCAAATGCAGCCAACAAGCACGAAGTGGAAACTACCCTAGAGCCACGTTATCCACCTCGCATTCAACTGGGACGCCATATCATTACCACCTGGTATTCCGCTCCATATCCGTCTGAATACGCGAGGTAAATTATCCGATTGCTGAATTACTAAACAGTGGCGTGTTTCGCCTTTCTTGGAGAAGTTTTTCCTTTCTGTGTTGCAAAATTATCGATCCGATCCGGTTCCCGTAGTTGACGTTTCATGTGATCCGGGATCACAATGATTGCACGGATGTGCAATCGTACAGCATTTCTGTGCTGTGCGGCTAACACCGTTCTAAATTGATTGGCCATCGGTGGTAAGCTGCATGTTGAAACAGGCTGGAGTCTCACTACCATTTTCTGTTCTTTTTCTCATATCTGTCTAGGCCTGGACAGCCTGGCGGTATCTTAGCCCACGTGCAGTCTCTGACTGTATGGCACTTTGCCTGGATCAGGCTTGTGCTTTAATACATACATACATATACCAGTAATAGTCATCGCTCCTTCGTCGGGGGCTAATTCTTCCATACTACGGTAACGATGTTAAGCTTATGGGAACAGACATTCTTTTATCCTGTAGGCCGTATTTATCTCCGACCCCGTGGTGAATGAACCGGTGATTGTTTGTGCACCGTGGTGGCCCATCAAGTTATACTACTGCCTACTGCAGGGCGGTAAACGAAATCAAGCTACTGCTGATACTATTCTTTTTGTGCCATCTCCCATTCCCCGCTTTTTATTTCTTACCATTCAGCGTCCAGTATGATTAGCGGCCGATCTGGACTTTTTCGAAGCTTGCAGTCTGTAACTGTGCGGCACTTTGCCTGGATCAGGCTGGTGCTGTCATACTCGTACATACTTTCGAAGCTTAGCATATCCTAAACCCAAAACTCATTTTATAAAAGCGAGCACGCCTGCATACACAGATACCATAAATTTAAGAACCCTGTGTCAATCAATCCAGCAAGCTGCTTTTGCCCTCTGATTAGATTTGTGGTCACTCGCCTCTCATAGACAAGAATTTATGATCCCTCTACGATAATCAAATTGAATGCACCAACTCTTTCCAACAGGTACTTTTGGGCTGCTCAGGTGACTTTTTTGCTTCCTCCTTAGACCATTTGGATGTAGGTATGGTTCTGAGTCCGAGTGCAAAAAGCTCACTTTTAGGCTGGGTTCCCGTCAATAACTGGATGTGTGTTGTCCTACTAGCTACTTCTATCAACACTCCTTCCTGAAATCAAAGTAAGCACAGCTTGTTCGTAGTAGCCGCGTATACTCCGACTAGTAATATCACTGAGAACAGCAAAGATATCTACGACTAACTTTGCACACTCTTGCCACTCGCAAAGAGTTCTGATATCATTATTCTTGCTTGGCATATGAATGCACAACTTCGTCGCCTAGATGTTACTGAGTCACAACTCGGTGCATTCAGGCTCGATGCTTAGCGTGCTGACAGTGGTGAACGCTTTCTGTGCCTATATTTACAACAGCCTATTTATTGATAACACTTCATTTATGCATAAAAATTCGGTAGTGCGCATCTGTGTAACGGTTACCAGTCGTCGACAAAAATCGATCATCTCGCCGTAAGTGCTAAATGGAGATGAACATTTGCGGAGATTGTGATCACGCGCTCTTTCCCTCGAGGTTTACATCGAAATTCTATGGTTCAAAAGTGTATCAAAGCGCCTACTCTTCGCGAAACTTTCAAAGCCTACAATTTAGCAAGCGGTGGCTTTGTAGATAATCGTCACGCTCATAGACAGTCCACCCTAGCGACCTCGATTTTAACCTTGCCTTTGACTCGCCCGGTAGGGACGTATTGTTGAAGGTCTTGCACAAAAGTGTCCCGCAAAAGTATGTGAACATATTTCATGTACTTTATAGTTGTGGGTACATTAGGGCATACTTTCTTTCGGGTTGTAGTGTGAGACAACTTTACTTTTACTTTTTACTTTTGTGCGACTATCTCCTCCCGGAAGTTGAGTCGGCTTCAATGAAGGTTCTTGGGAATTTGGGTACAAAGCGGCGTCCCCAGCATTACTCGGCGTTTGTTCGGGTCAGCTTCTCTAGCCTTTGCACAACCAAGTGCGACTTGCGAGGCAGCAGGGAGTTGCCAGAAAGAGGTGATGTGCACCAACTAACCGTCTACGAGACTCTGTTTCAGATTTTTCCTCAGGGTTTTCTCCCCTAAGCCTTTCCCGCGATCGGGTATTCCGCAAGGCAGCGGAGGTTTAAAATCAGGGTTTTCCTTCCCTTAAGTGAAATGCCCTCCCAGGCTAACGAGCTCCACCCGCCAGAAGCAAACTGGTTTTCAGGCGCCAGTCACTCGCACTCGCCCCTTCTCCTGTTGGTAGAAGCAGTTCCGCCGGGCTCGGGGAACCACTCGTGCAGGCCAGAAGCTGGACTTGGTTGTCAGAGGCTATTTGAGACGCGTGCCATATGGGAGCATTTTATAAACAGTGGGAGCTTATCCCCACTGCCACCCCGGCTATGACAACGGTTTCCAATTTCTCCTGTTTCGTTCACTTGTGTATTTGGCGCTATAATGGAATCATTTATTGCCGGTATTCCGACGTTCGGCGTTCAGATAGGCTGCGATAAGAAACGTTTTGGCTTAGGCTGTGCTCGTGGTGTATTTCTCTTATCTCTCATTGTCATGCAGTTATCGAAAGGCATTTTACTATACAAAAATGCTCATTTGCATGTATTTCCATCACCACCACCCCACAACCGGTTTCGTGCTGTTTGCACTCATCAGGTAGGGATAGTAGGGTCATGGTCCGCGTGCCGTGAATTGGCAGTGGCTTATTACTCTTGGTGACATGACTGTTTGATGATGGCATTTTCGTGAATTGCATCAATACTTTTGTATGATATCTTTCGGAATGTTCGTGTTTCGATGCATGGCTGTGTGAAACCGCAAAAAAGCTGTATACACGTTCACAACACTTGATTGAAAGCGTGTATTCGATTCAAGGTTTTAGCACATCATCCCAATGTGATTGTGCTTTATATTCTACGTGTTCAATATGCTCCTAGGTCAAACCCTCCCCCGTCTCTTTGTAACGCTGTCCATGGTGATGCTGACGCTGATTTCCCAATCCAAGTCGTTGTCCTCGATAGTGGAACTAAAGGTGTTGTCTCGAAACCGCTTCTCCGTTATGCCTTCTATTTCTAATTGTACCATTTCTAAATTTCAGATTGAACTTGCTCTACATATGCGAATTCTGTTTGAAATATTCAAAAACTCGCAAGGTCTACATGCGCCATATCGTAAGTGCACGGTTTATTTTCTATCACCCGCCCCTGACCTCATTTTGTTTTCTTTGACGCCACAATAATAACGCATAACGTGACCCTAAGGTGAACTCTATTCTCACTAGTAGGTCACCTTGAAGTGCTGTATGTGGTTGCACCGGTTGGTTTTACCTTGTTCAACACGCTTGCTCCGATGTGAGTTTGTACGTTTGCGTGCACACCAATTCAATTTTACCCAGCTGTTGCTTCTAACTGCCGTTTCTTCACTGTTTCGAGGCTCATGTGACATACTTCTATGGTTTTGTTAAATACAAATAGCAATGGTTACTTGAGCCGATGACTTGCCTGTTTGTCGGACCACTTTTAATGTGTGTCTAGGCCTGGACAAGCTGTCAGGTTCCTATCCCATGTGTTGTGCGGCACTTTGCCTGTTTCATGATTGTGGTTTCATACATTTTTCTATAGGCACCCATATTTGTTGTCACTGTACAAGCTTCGTTCCCATCGCGGAAGTGTTTTAGCGGTTTCTTTCGACAACTTAACTGCTCGGGCTGTGTAACCTAAGGCTTGAACTTCTGTGTACATCTGAAGCTTCTGTGAATTGATCCAAATTCTATAGAAGTTTGACAAAATCGGTGCCGAAAGAGCTCACTAATGTCGAACTTATTGTCTTACGTTATTGGCTCGTTGTGCTTTTGAAATGACTCCGGTCACTCACCGATTCCATCAGTAGAGTCTATAAGGATACAGTACTCGATGGATGTGAAACCTGGACACTGAGGAAAGAATAACGAAGACGTCTATAGGTCTTCGACAATGGCGGTGTCCGCACCATCGCTGGAGTTACTTCGCACAATCGAATACGTTACACAATTATATGTAATATAATCTTTGTTAACGACGTAGACATCGAACAACAAGTTAACCTGCACAACCTTCACTGGTTAGGCCACATATTGCGAATGGGAAATCATCGTTTTCCGAACGCGGTTTTGTTTGCCACTCCTAACTCAGAATGGCCGTTTTTAAGGGTGGCCAGTTTCTGTCTTGGCTCAAGGAGATGAAGGCTTTGACTGTTAACATAGCTGCGGTTGGTACGACCAGTCTCCCAGGTTGGGGTCCCACCGATGAGTGGCGGTCTTGTTGTAGTTATCTTCTTGGAGTGTTAAATTAATCTTGTATGTTTTCAAATGAAGTGGTGAAGAAAGCTTGCTGTCACTATTAGTTTCATAAATTTCTTGTAAAATCTATCATCTGTGTCAGCGTGTGGTTTGGGTGGCTAAATGTTTGACTTCCGCCTCGTACTAACTAATTATTATCATCATTGATTTTACCCGTCTCTTTTTGTCTCTAATACATTTATACATTTTGTCTCTTATACATTTATGAAGGGGTGGAAGGGATACTTAACAATGTGATCCTTGTGTATGTATGTATGTATGTATGTATGTATGTATGTATGTATGTATGTATGTATGTATGTATCTATGTATGTATGTATGACAGCACAAACCTGATCCAGGCAAAGTGCCGCACAGTCAGAGACTGCACGTTGTTTAGGAAACTGTCAGGTTGCCCGGCCCTAGACAGATACGGGAAAGGAAAATAGCAATGGCATTAAGACTCCAGCTTGTATCGGGTGGCAATAAGGTGCACACCAAGGAAGTGCAGTATGATTGCACACGTCGCTCATGATAAAGCCAGTGCCTAGTATCATTGCGCTCTCGATCGGTGGAGAGCTGTTTATGAGAACATGCTATAGTCTAACTACCATCACATTGTCTTTTATATCTGCCTACTCCTGGCACTTTCCACCTCACGCGCAGTCTTTTACTGTTCGGCATTTCTTGGTTCCAAGTTTCTGGTGAAGTTGCACTATCATTCCCCTTTAAATTTCTTTAGGCCTGACAGTATCATAGCCCATGTGCAGTCCATGACTTGGGGACACTTTGCCCGGATTCTTGCTTGTGATCTACCCTTTCAGTTGTGAATAAGTTGCTCTTTATGGATCACTTTGGTGGCACTTGGTAAAGCGTCATTGTTAAGCTGAGGACGAGCGTATACTGTCCTCGACTGCTGAATGTAGATCACGCCATCAGCGCGCTACTGCCTATGAGCGCTACAAAAGTAATTGGTCTTCCGAATCGAACTGCTGAGGCATTTGAAACGCCGTCGAGCGGGAATCGACATGCTTGTGTGATGGAAACCATGGTCGATATCGATTAAACAGCAAACTCATCGAAGGTGGCCGAGTTGCCTACACCAATTGGCAATCCATTGTGCTCTTTCGGCATTGACTGCATCGTATATATATATATATATATATTATATATATATATATATATATTTGCACAATCTGATACAGATATGGTGCCGTAACGGCATCCTAAACTCACTGAACTTGCTTGCCTTCGTCTTTATTATATACTCACGTATGCATCACTTTATTCAAAATTAACACAACTTGTCGAAAATCTGTTTTCAATCCTCTTTACAGCAAAATTGTCAATTCAGTTTTCCTCCGGGTAATGAAATTTACCGCAGTGGTTCCGTGTCCGTGTTCGAGGTCGACGGTTACACGTCACGGCTCTATTGTCAACAACTGTGTCTCTTGGCCAAACTGTTTCTCGATCATAAGACACTGTACTATGATGTGGAACCGTTCTTGTTCTATGTGGCCGCTTTGCGGGAAGACAATTGTTACCACCTGGTTGGCTATTTCTCCAAGGAGAAACGCTCCGCGCACAAATACAATTTGAGCTGCATCATGGTTCTTCCTCCGTACCAGAACATGGCGTTTGGTCGATTTCTCATCGATTTCAGTAAGTATTATTGTGGTTTCCCATTTCCGCAGCTCTTGTCAAACTTTCACCTTGGCCTTCTCGCTGTCCCCAATATCTTACATCAGGTGTTAAGATGTTCGCCGGACGAATGCTCCTCTTTACCCATTTGGAACCCTCACGCCGTTAATATTTCCAATTGGGATCTATGTGAGATCTCAATGTCGTCATTTTCCCTACAATTGACGACTGCGTCGTTAAAGTGCTTTATCGAATGTTGTTTAGTGAACCCTGCATTCCGTTCGTTACCGTTTCCGTGTTCGATTTATTGACGTTCGAGACGTAGGATCACGTTGTCTCTAGTCATGCTTATGTTGTGTTTTTGAATAGTTAAGGTCGTCTGTTCTGTATATTGCACGAATGTGCAATCGTGCAGTACTTCTATTCTTCGATGAGCATACTGTGCTAACTTGGTTTGCCACCGATATTGCCCTGCATGTGGAAACGCGCTGGTGTATTACTGTCATTTTACCTAGGTGTGGGCGATTGACATTATTTTAACCCAAGCGCGTCTTTCTCGGCTATCTGGATGGTATTAGAAGCAGCGTTTGGTCTTGACACCAGTATATCGGTGTGTTTCTTAGATGTGTCAAGTCATTCGCTTAAGGAATCTTCAATATCTCCTGTTATAATGCTGATACTTATATGTGCATCTCGAAAAAATCCTTTGGTAGCACACCAAGCAATTTATTGTGTGATACGTTATTATCCTTTTATCGCCATTGCAGGCTTCCTGCTGTCCCGTATCGAAGGCCAACCTGGTTCTCCGGAAAAGCCTCTTTCTGACTTGGGCCGTATCTCCTACGAATCGTACTGGCGTTCCAAAGTGTTACCGTTCCTGTTGAACACCGTGTCTCCTTCCGCATCGGACGGCGGCGAGTGCGTTCTCGCGATCGATCAAATCACCGCTGCCACGGGAATCGATCCACACGATGTGGCCGAGACGATTGAGCAGTTGGCTCATTCCATTCAGCTGGGAGACAATGGAAGGTAGGTTGTATGCATGCGTGTTCCGTGGCGGTCTTGGGGTAGATATCTTCTTGCTGTGTTTGATGAATGTTGTATGCTGTCAATTGCAGTGGCGAGGAAAGCTTGCTATGCTGCGTGACGGTGAAAGCCACCAGGAAACGGTTGCGCGGATGTCGGTCTACTCGTTCACAACACTTGATTGAATGCATGTTTGATTCAAGAATTTTTACTCTCATGGTGGTATAGCAGTTAGGCAATCGGTACTTCCTATCGGTGTAATGCTGTCCATGATGATGATGATGATGAAAATGAACATTTTATCACATCGAATGTGTCCGTATCCGATTGATATGTGCATGTCTTTCATTTTGTAGACCGGTGATAACGTTCGATCGAGACGAACTGCTCAAGTTGAAGGACAAGTACGATGCGCGTGCGAGCAAGTGGATCCCGTTGGATGAAGAGTGTTTGCGATGGTCACCGCTTATTCAAACCACGGTAATTCTTGATTGGTTGTTCATTGCACGCATGCGCAATCGTGTAGTACAGCTTTGCTAAATTGATTTACCGCCGGTAGTGAGCTACCTGCGAAAACACGCTGGAGTCTCCCGCTCAATGCTTTTTCATTTGCATTTCCAGGAAACGGATGCCTCCATGGATGCCATCGTAGACCCGGACGAGAAACCACCGTTTTCATCATCTATCAGAAACGTTACACGGAAAACCCTCTCGCCTCCTCTCATCAGAAATCATACCGGTGATTCGTCCATGAAAGTTGATATTTCCGTGTGTCAACGACGCTCTTCGTTGCGTTCCCATCTGCCCGACTCGCCGATCGTCACATCCTACGACGCCGTGCGATCTCCACCTCCTGGCGCAACATGCGTTTCTGCTGAGCGTGTGGACAAATCCTCGGTTCCGTTATCGTCCACGCCGACGGAGCAAACGTCCCACGACATGAGGACCAGGAATCGACGTTTTTCCAAACAGTCACCATGTAAAAAGCAGCCCAAATTATCGAATCATTTTGAACCACCAGACCCTCCTTCTCCAAGCGGTGAGTTGCTAGCTCAAGTATTCCAAAGCGCATGATAGATTTGTGACTACTCAGCTGTATCAAGTCCCTAGAAACATTCACAAGGTTTATCGCTCTTCGAGCTCATCAGTGGTGCATATCCTCTGCAATTAGTCAGACTGTATCGAATCTATGAAACGATTCAAAGCTGCTGGCCCCGATGACATACCACCTGTCTTGTTCAAAGAAGGTGGCCAAGCCCTAAACGGCACACTAGGCGATCTCCTCCGTGAAGTGTGGTTATCAGAACCCGTCCCTCCGAGCTGGGGCGAATCGGTTATCATACCTATATTTAAAAAAGGTGTGCGAAGCTCATGCTCTAATCATCGTGGGATAAATCTCACTCCCATCATTACGAGATTATTAGCGTCCATATGTCTTCGAAGATTAACATCGCATAGGGAATCACAGATCCGAGAGCAGCAAGCTGGCTTCCGGCCTGGCAGAGGCTGTGTCCATCACATTTTTACTCTTCGACGGATCTTAGAACTGCGGCACACTTATCGACAGCCGACAATAGCCATCTTTTTAGACTTCAAGGGAGCATTTGATTTAGTCGATCGAAATGTCCTGTTTAAGACCTTGTTGTGCAAAGGCGTTCCACAAAAGTATGTCAACATATTATGTGCACTTTATACTCATAAATCCGGATGCGTTAGGGTTTACAACGAAGTCTCACCCAAATTCCACACCACAAGTGGCGTCCGACAAGGATGCCCGATTTCTCCGCTTTTGTTCAATTTTGTAATTGATGCAATTATGGAGTTGTGCAACGATGGTGCCCCAGCTTTCGGAGTTCACATAATGCCAGGCGTCAAGCTTCTCGACTTGGATTATGCTGATGACATAGTTCTGCTCTTCGACTCGTACACAGATGCACAGGCGATACTGAACAAGCTATCTAGTATTGTGCCCGCATTTGGAATGCGTTTTGCACCCTCTAAGTGCAGTGTTCTGCTGCAGGACATCGATATATCGAACAGCACTTTATTACTTGACAATCAGGCTCTTGAAATTGTAGATCGTTTTACGTATCTCGGTAGTTGTATCAATAATTCTGCATCGTTAGATGACGAGGTCTCGGCAAGCATTTCTAAAGCGACCGTAGCATTCCGCAACCTAGGTCACCTCTGGCGCCAGAAAGGACAATCTCTGTTACTCAAGGGTAGAGTCTATAAAGCGACAGTTCGGGCTGTGTTACTATATGGGTGCGAAACCTGGACCTTACGTAAAGAACACATTCAGCGTCTCCAAGTATTTGACAACCGGTGTCTCCGCAGCATTCTAGGAGTTAGCTGTTACAATCGTATGCGCACCGATGCTCTCCGAAATAAGTTGTTGGGTAGTAATGTCGATATAGAGAAGCAGATCAACCTGCATAGGTTACGCTGGATGGGTCAGGTTTTACGGATGCCGGACCACCGACTTCCGAAACAGATTCTTTTTGCGACGCCACATCCTGATTGGCGTAAATCTCGGGGTGGCCAAACCGTCACATGGCATAGGCAGCTAAAAATTCTTACTAGTAACCTTTCCAAAGTAGGCGCAGCGCGTCTTCCAGGCTGGTGTCCCCGCGATCAGATATCGCAGTGGTTAGTTACGATTCAGGATATGTCCCGAAACCGTGTTCAATGGCGGTCTTGCACTAAGCATCTTCTTGGAGTGTTTGCATAACCTTGTATGTTGCCAAGCGGAGTGACCAGAAAAGCTTGTTATGATGCATGACAGTGAAAGCCGCAAGGAAGCTGCCGTGCTGATGTTGCTCTACTCGTTCACGAAACTTGTTTGAATGTATGTTCCATTCGAGGTGTAGGCACCTCTCCCCAGTTTGTTTGTGCTTACTCTTCTATAGAAGCCGTAGCAATTTAAGTCCCACCCTTCCCCATCTTTTAGGATTTTACTTTTTCATGGTTTTATGGCAGTTAAGCATTCGGTACGTGCTACCGGTGTATTGCTGTCTTTGATGATGATGATGATGAGTCAGACTCGAACCCCGGACCATCACCACTGTATTCACACGCCTTACAGCATGAACTACCGTCCATCGTTTTGACCGATAGCGATTAAGAATTCAAGAATGTTTCTCCAGACTTGCACATTTGAGTAATGTTATATACGCGACAAGTCCAGAAACAACCAGCAACATCTGTTGTGGTCGTCCAACCGATCGGATCTCTTTGTCAGCACAATAAGTTCTCTTAGATATTGACATTGGGTTCCCCCTCGTCTTTGACAGCCAGACGTGTTCTCATGCAACAACCTGTCATACATACATACATACATACATACATACATACATACATACATACATACATACATACATACATACATACATACATACATACATACATACATACATACATACTTACATACTCTCCCTTATCTATATCTTCACACTAATGGCGGAGCGTAAGTCACAGCCGAGCGTGGTTCTCTATGGTTGCTAATCCCAGTCGATCTAGGCGGTGGGTGACCGCTGACCCTAATTAATTTAGCGTTGTCTGCAGCATCGTTTTAGCAATATGGTTGTTTGCCCACGAGGCCAACGCCTCTTAGTGATTAATTCGCTTTTAATCCACCCTACTGCGCATTGTTCGTAGACTCTAGAAGGAAAAGCCAGGTGGTCAGTTAATAACGTGGCTCACGGGGATGCAGATGCCTACCACAGCTCTTGGATTAGTCGGTTGCCTTCGGATTCATCCCATTGCAACGCTAATAGCGTTCACCCATGAATCCCACAACACAAGAGAAGTCGATTGGTCAAAGGTGTTTATTGTTGTTGTTGTTGTTGTTGTTGGCCTCCTTCGGTCGATGTCGACCATGGATGTACAACACAAACGCGTGAATGTTCAGGTTTTGCAGCTTTCTGAGTGACTAAACAGTCCGATTCGGGAGGAACAATCTCTCCCGCAGCGCTGGCAACGATACTCAGAACTCGGTTGTATTGCGTCAGTAGCACGTCGGCGGCGTGATCTGCGTTCAGCCGCCAAGAGCTGTATCTGCTCCTCCCCAGCATGCAGACGACGCTTTACACAGTGCCTCCAATGTGAGCGGTCATGAGCAAGAAAAAAATGCACAAGCAAAAAAACGCACGACACGCCTCTTTATTTAGCAAATCAAGTAACCATAACCCTGACACGAAACATGTCTGTTCCGGTTGTCACTTCGATTTGATTTGTCAATGGATTTCGTGTCAACCGTTTTACTTCCAACACTAACGACGTTGGGCGTGTTTGACCGACCTTGACATATCGCGGCTGACTTCGTCTCGTGCATTCGAGGATGTTTTTGCTCCCGCGCCCCGAATTATTACGGCGTTGTTGTACCGGAACGTGTTGTTCATCCGAAAGCTCGTGATTAGCACTCGTCGCTAATGCATTCCACATTGGGCTCTTTTTCTTGTCAATCGGGCCGATGTGTTTACTACTCCTATTACGAATAATCTAATCATCGTTTTCTCAGCTTTTTTTACAACCTTTTCATCTAAATCGATTTACGCGTCCAACAGGTGCCTCAAGTGGCCGAGCTTCTCGGGGTCCCGTTTTGTTATCCAATCGATCCACACGGGGATGCACTGTACGCACCAGGACTCGGTATTCCGGTCCAGCAAACGGTGATGAGCAGGATCAATCGGACGGCTCGTGCTCTGGTGGTAATCTTGTACGTGTGAACTCCAGTTTGCCCGAGGTGGATGGCAGTCTCTCACCCCTCCGTCCATCGATCGCAAGCTCCCCACGAAGTCTCACGACCAAGGTACGATCACGTTGATTGATGCTTGGAAATCTATCGCCGCGGTATGCGGTGGACGATACATGAACCCTTTTGTGCAGAACAGGCCTTTCTCCGAACCAGAATGCAAGCGTTTGTGTTTGGTTCGGTATAGGTGAATTCTGTTTTTGTAACTGTACTGCCAATAGCTACATTGCAGCGTTTTTTAAGGTTGCGCAACAGCTTAAAGATGAGTGAATTAAGAACCAATCACCATCGCATTTTCAAGAAGTTGGACCAGTTGAGAGTGGATTTGAATGTGGTCTATGTTTTCAGATTTATCGGGAAAATATCCATGTATCCAGTTTTACATTTTGGTTGGTCTTAACTGTAGATTGGTGATTCCGGCATTTTATACGTTCACTGACGCGCCATAGTTATAAAGTCCACGTCTACATGAGGAGTCGGATAACAACACCTAAGTTCGTGTTTTTAACTGACCGTTTCCGTTACGGTAATTTGAGATCCTCTGTCCAAAATCCTGGGAAGAAATTTATTTCTTTATCTTGGCGAACTGATTCTAGGCACTACTTCTGTCATGCACTTTGGTGTGCTCAAAAGAGTTAATGTTGGAACCGTTTCCGCTACTCCTTCTCCGAGGTTGATTATGTTGTCTCTTCTCTGTTACATGTTCTGTCTCGCCGAGTTTTTTATTTCTGTGATGCAATTATTTGAAGTATGGTGAACTACACCCCGTTTTTTATGTCGACGTTCGTCTGTTCTTTATTCAGCTCTTGGATGAAGTAATGTTGTTCCGCGATTGCGAACGCGCTGCAGCCAACTCACCCCCACCTCTCTCTCCCTCCCCTCCGATGTTGTCGAATGTGGATGGAGCGGAAGCCGCTTCGATGACGCACGAAACCGCCGCTCCACCGAGCCTGTCGTTTTATGAACCAGTGAATGTTTCATCCTTAAGCCCAAAACGATCGGAGCTTCGCATCGCCTCTCTCACCCAAACTCGGAAGGCAACGCCGTTAAAAGTGCGCAATCGGCCACGTTCCGTCATTCCCTTTCCGAAAAAGCTTTCGCAAGCCAAACTGAACTTTCCCTCTTGCGCGAAGTACAAACGTTCTGCATGCCGTCCACCGCCTAGTTCATCCAGGTCCGATTGTGTCGGCCATTCCTATCCACTCATCCAAGCTGATGAGGGTTCTCCGTTGAAGGACGACGCCTGTGATACTGCTCCATCTGGATTGGCGTGCCATTCCCCGGCACCCCCAGTGTTGTTACCTCCCGTGGAATCTGCTTCCGACTCTTTGATCATTCGTTCTCTGTTTGAGCAGCATTCGCTTGGTTCAAGTTGCTGCTCCCCTTCTCCGCCTCTATTGACCACCGTCGCCTCGGCAGGACATAACGATGCAGATCGCTCCGCTGTTGATGGGATGGGTAAGTTTCTAGCGCCTCGAGCGCTTGGCCAGTAATCACTTTGTGATTTTATATTTGAACTTGGTGTTTTTTGTGTATGAATCTCATTTAACTGGGGCATTGCAGAGTGTAAGTGATGTGATGTGATGTGAAAGCACAAGCCTAATCCAGGCAAAGTGCTGTACAGTCAGAGACTGCACGTGGGCTGAGATACTGTCAGGTTGCCCAGGCCTAGACAGATATGACAAAAGAAATAGACAGAAACTAGAAATGGTAGTGAGACTCCTTTCTATTTCAGCATGCAGCTCACTACCGGTGGCCAATCAATTTAGCACAGAAACACTGCACGGGAGTGTAAGAGCAGTGGACGTGAGCACCACTAAACATTCTTGATTCTCTTTAAACACCACGTGTCTGTGAATCGCACACAAAGATCGTTTCTCTCTTGCTCAGCGTTTGGAATCATCTAAACGATGGTTGTGGCCTTCAATTTTTTTCGATTCTTGATATTCGTCCCTAATTTCTCGAAAGTCCCGCGCTGCCTCAGGACCATTTGGTATTCGTGTTCCCAGATGATAGAAGTCAATCGCCTCCGTTCCGCTTTTCTAACGTCACATACTACTGATTAATAAAAATCTGACTTCAAACAAAAATCACCATGTTGCTGTTATTGAAATGTTACAAAAAGATTCCAAGTGGTTAGCTGTGCTGCATTTCACTGCATGTGGGACTTATGTTAGTCCTCACGTGAAAGCTAAATCTCAATACGCAAATGAGGATTTATTCACGCATTCGCAAGTCAATCGGTAATTCTTGCCCATGTTAAACTTTCATCCGAATAGCCACCTTGTTTATCGTTAAGTTGTTGAAAAAATTTTAGTGGTTATTTTAGAGTGTCTTTCGTACCCGCTGCAATCGCTAGCGATGCTATTCATCCCTATTTTGTTCATCCGCATTTTCCACAGCCCGCGCAATCGAAGAAACCCTGAGTGATGCCTCATCCAACGCCACCATCCCCATGTGCCAAGAACCCATGGATCTTTTGGACACCGAGTTGACGTCGCCTGCTTCGTACCAGAGCAGCGACGCGACATTTCCCATGCGCCTGGGCACTCCGAGCCCTCCACTTTTGGTGAGAGATTTGGATACGCTGACCGTGGAAGAGCATCTGGACCTGGCACTTGATTGTTCGCAAGCAGCTGCCTCTCGTCGTTTCTCCGAGCCAAAACTACGTGGTTTGTGTTTGTTCCTCGAAACCAACGCTGTCACGCCACCCGCTGATTTTTCCCCTTCCAGTGTCATTCCCCTCAGCTCGCAGCTGTCCTCTTACCCTTGTCACAGACCAACTCCACAAAGCCAGTCAACCGTTAATCTTACTCCGGAATCATGTATTGATGAAACGAACACGGTTCTTTTAGAAGAATGTTGTCATGTCAATCTCGAGTCGCTGGATACACATGATTGTTTGTGTACCAGTGAGCCCGACCCTGTCCTTCCTGTGGTATGTAAAATGGACAATCAAATTATGTATCGCCCAATTCAATCGCAGCCGGTTATCTGGGAAACCTTCATTGACTTACGCCCTCCCGAGGTTTTCTCCGTCGCATCGCACATACAACAACCGCACTTGCCTATCGCCACCTCGTCCATACTGCAATCATGTATCGCCAAGGATCATCGTTTGCGTCTAAGCCCTCTTTGTACTTCTACTCATTCTGATCACATTTCGAGTTCCAACTCACAGCTCACACACGTCGCATGCTCTTCGTTTAGCTTCACTCAAACTAGTCACACGACGGGATTACCTCCTTGTTCTGCATTTGAACGCCCCGGTGTAAACTCTATCCTCACTTCGCCTGTTTTGCCCTCGAACGAACCTCAAATCCCGTTGCCTATGCATTTAGATGGTGACCTAATTGATCAATATGTTCCACCCACCTATTTCCCTGAGTTGCCCCATCCCACAGTTGCTTCGAATCCTTTTGATCCTGTGTTCTCGAGTGAAGTATCACGCCGTGCGATGAACCCTGTCAACTCCTCGATTATGAGCCCCGAATACTCAAATTTCCCACCAACCAACCACGATATGCTGTACATATCTGGCTCAAAGGATGCCGTGTGCTTTGAAAATTCTTTCTGTCCACCAACCCCGAACGTTGGACGATGTGTAACTCAACGACAACGTACCACCGCAGTTATCGGTCCATCTCCAGAGAAACGGAAAAGCACATTGCCCACCACCCATTCGCCAATGATGAACAATCCCCACTCAGCACCGATTGCCTATACATGTCCAAACAGTCCTTTCGTGTCCTACACGATATGCTCACCGTTCTCCGTTCCACCTTTTCCGTCATTAAGCAACCACCCCATGTGTATGCCACAATCCGTCTCTGAACCCTCGGTCGTATATGCTCCATACCCACCGAGCATACCACAATCGAATGCGTTCAATATACCACTGTCATGCCCTACGGTAAATCCACTCCCACAGAAAAACGTGTGTGCTACCTCGTTCGAAATGAACGTTTCGATGCCACCTTACTCGGTGGAGACATTCTCGCCCATGTTGCAACACGACGGATCTGGCTACAGTGCTCCGTGTCATTTAATCAATTCAATGTCCAACGAAACGGCGTACTTGTCTAGTGGTTTCCCCGCATCGCCTTTCATGGCCCCGTCGATTGCTCAGCCTTCATTGTCTAACGAATTGTATGCTCCACAAGTTCTCCCTCTCAACCCGAACAACTTTTCTCCCGGATCGGGTTCGTCTGTGCCTTCTTTCGATGCGCCCAACCCTCATGGATTTCCGGTTGTACCGACATCGTATGCGTTAGATTCGCCCTACGATTCTCGAAGAGGCCCGCATCCTCAATTCTCGTCGAACCAGTCATTCGTCCTGTGTCCATCTTTGTTTTTTTGTCCGCCTGGGGAACCTAATTTGTGCTCGATGAATATCTGCCAGAATTCGGGAGCCAGTTACCCTGGCGACGCTGGACCGCCAATCGCCATGGTTCCTCCGGTTTCTTTAATGTCGCACGCCTCATTTGGTTGGTCCAACGTGATTCCTCCCTCACAGTCGATTGCTCAGCCTCAGTTCACTCATCCCATGTTGCCTACCTGACACGAATCCTTCCTTATTGTAATCTATGTATCTATATTTTTTCTATGAATTTCTTCAACCATCCATATGAATCACGCATCATGGTTGAACACTTTTTACCATGTGAACTTTTTGGATATACGTTGTATTCGTGTTCATCAAGAAATATACATTATCACCACTCGACTGCTCTTTTCCTGAGTGCTGTTTGGAAATTATTCATGTTGGTCTACTTGCGAGTAGTAAGATAATAGTAATTCAGTTCAATGTAATTGTCTTAAAATCATCTAGTTTTACAGAAAACAATAGATTAATATGAAACTACGAATAATTTAAGAAGCGGAAATGAGATTCGTTGCTTACTTAGCATACCAAGAATACGGTAATAATCTAAAGGGAAGAAATTGTTTTTTTGGCACATCTGATCCATGGGGTCAGATTGTATAGTTTCCTTCGATGCACGGGTAATGAGACGAAAATGCTTCAAGATTTCGCTTGCTATTCTTTTGCTATGCGGAGTTCAAACATAATCGGATAGATTGTTCCAAGTAAGACAAACTCGCAAGGCGGAAATTGCCCACATTTTAGTCGTGAGTGAGGGACAGTCACTGTTTCTTGTGCCTTGTCTTATACGAGCCCCATAGATTAAACATGAATCGCAAAGGGCTATTTGCGGTATTCAAAATGTTTCAAGCTTAAATGGAATTTCGTAATGTGGTATGTATCCCTGCCGGACGATTTTCAATTTCGCGATAGGCGGTATTGTCTCATTTTTATTCAATTTTCAATTAGAGATTATAGAATTTCTGCGTGCTTTGTTTGTGGATATTTTCTTCACATTCAAGTTTATCAAACTATTATTCGCTCTATTTGACTACTCAAGTACCAGTGACATTTCTCTTAATTTCACTTTCTAGCATGCCAAAAATAACGATTCTGTCACCTCTGTCGTTTGCGAAAGAAATTAAATGCAGCTTTAGCGTCTCTTCTTCGACGACGCTCACCCTTGATTTCTGATCGATGTGCTTGGGAATAATGATGTTTGATCTACCATTTTGGACCTAAGGCATTAAACCAGACTCAGCGACTGTCTCTTAGCCTACAAGCAGTCCCGAATTAACCACTGCTTCAATGTGATTGAGGGACTTTCGAACTAGAAAAACGGATTTCAAATGTAACAGATGAATATGCTCAGCCATCCTGTTTCCCATGTAGATATAAATGAAGCTGACTAAATCAGCCTTAGTGCTGCTTGTTTGGGAATATTAATTGCTTGTGACTAAATCAGCCTCAGTGCTGCTTGTTTGGGAATATTAATTGCTTGTGACTACTCATTAGCAGTAAGTCCTTCGGAATATTCACAAATTGAGCTTGATTTTATTTGAGCTCATCAACAGTGCATATCCTCCATTTAGAAGGGCACTCGAATCCCCGACCATCAACATCGTATTCCGACGCATGAGTTATTTAATTATATTCTCATATTCTTCTAAATCATTTTGTATCCAACTGTTTAATTAAAATGTTTCTATTGTCATAAAACCTTACATCACATCTACCCGCATCCGCGTAGATGGATAGGATGCGGCATGATTGTACTGTACATGAAGGCAAATACATGCATATACGGTATTTTTGAGCTGATGGGTTCCATCAATGTACATTTATGTGGGTATATGTGATTGAACAGGTTAATCGTATCACTCTTATTCAACAGTGGCTTATAAGGCCATACCTAGTTTACCATTTTTCAAAGTTTTATGTCATCTGGATCCTGATCGTACTGTCCCTCGATGTTGAATGCAAACCGGTCGTGGTGTGTGTGTGTGTGTGTGCTAGAAATGCATGCATATATAGAAATGTTATGTTTGGGATGTACGAATTCTACGTGTCCAGTTCCTTTCATGATCTCCTCTTCTGTTTAATCTATCGACTTGCTTTAGTTTCATTCGTGAATTTAATTTTGGCTAGCTCCACGAACAAAGATGTTTAAACACGTGGATAACCTCGTTTGACGTTGTACCTGTGGACAGTCATGTCTAAAGTCCTAGTTTGGTTCTACAACAGGTTGAAAGTTGTTAAGAGACTTTGACTCTTAGCATAAGCTTGCCATTATCACTCGAGTTCAGTACACGTCACATTGTTATATTGACCTTTCCTGCATTATAGACGATCGTTCATATTGCTCACCATCACCTTTTCCGACACTTGTTCCGATAATCGAAACGAAGCTTTCAATGATTCCAAAGGACCCTTTCGTAGTTTGCTTAGGATAAAACAAATATGTAAAATCATCGGTTGTGACAGCAATTGATTAGAATTTATTTTTGGCCGATAGTGTAGAAATAATTAAGAAAGGCATGCAGTTGATTTGGGTGGGTTTTGGGGGTATCGTTTGTCTTCTGACATGAAAGCTTAGTCAGGCCAAGAGCGCTAGTCTGAACAATGAATATAACTAAAGAGCATTCCAACGCAACCAATGTTTTAGCCCTACTGCTAAGCAGTCCGTGGTAAGCCTTGTGGCCTTTAGCATGACAAGGATCAGCAGTTGATTTGCCTAACACGGCCATAATTCTGTTGTAAGTGAACACGGTCAAGGTGGGTTGACACTGTCTCACGTGTGTAAAATCGATATCGATCGAACCGTAACAAGTGACATTGATTTTTGTTTATTATTTGATGTTGATCCGATTTATTTCATTTTTTTCCATGAAAAGAGGAGTTTGATGTGACATATTGATAATGATGTCTTACGCTCTCATGATGTGCTGTGTTGACAAAAAAGGAAATTTTAGGTAAAACATTCAAATCAAATGTATGTCACTCTGTGGATTATTTTAGTTTTGCATGTAGTAATTTATCAATTGCTTAGCCAAAGCTGAACTTCCAATATTAGTGAATAATTATTTTATTTATTCTTGTTCTTAATGGTCGTAGTAATCAGTAAAGCTCACGTGGATCTTTGATATTGTATTCATCTCGAGATGGACATTTAAGTGAACAAAATAGTGTTCAAGAATACTGCAATTTTTAAAATTGGTGCCTTCATGCTCCTTTAAGCAACACACGTGCATGCAGGATCATAATGTCTACGGTCTGATCAAAATTGCTTTGGCCAGTTCGTTGGATTTTTTATCACCAAACAAGCTTCTGACTAACTGCATGGCGAATTCCGTTGCAGTTCCAGGTCCGCGGCTCGTAATCAGTTTGCCATCGACGACGACGCGATCTGTGGAGTACGTGTAGTTGCCTTCAAACTCCTTGCGGATAGAGGGAAATGAGGTCAGCTTGGATCCTTTGAACAGTCCGAAGTGACTCAATACAGACGGTCCCAGACAAATTGCAGCCACGAATTTGTTTTGTTTCTCGTACAAGCCTAGTAAATTTCTTAGTTGTGAGGATTTTTTCATCGATTCCGCACTTCCCGGTCCTCCGGGTAGAACAATCATGTCCGCCAATTCGGCTGACGTGTCTGGCAATATTATCTCCGTTTCGATAGTAATTCCGTTTTTGCCGGAGACCAATGGATTGTCTTGCCCGGGTAACCGCGCCAAGGTCACGACGGCACCGGCGTCACGCAAAACGTCCGTGGCAGCCACTGCCTCGAGCTCCTCGAACCCCGGCGCAAGTACAACCCACACGCTGTGCATTTCCGTGGAAAAGACAGTGTACAATAACAGCAGCATCAATATCCATACACACATTTCTTCAGATATCTGTAAAAGTTAAATCACATTGGAAGGGTTATTGCGTTGTAAAAGCATGTTCGCTGTGTACAACTTGCTTATTATCTGTCTGATTAGTGTATTATCATACGTAATACTGCTACATTATGATAACGATGATGGTGGTGGTGGCTAAATCAGTCGATGTCGACCATGGATCTACTTCATAAGCGCATGAGCTTTTCATTCTACACAGCTTTTCGAATGACAAAACAGTTCGATTCTGGAGGAACAATCTATCCATCAGCGCTCACTTTGACAGGCAGCACTCGGATGATCAATTTCAATTGAACGCTGATGGCATGATCTACGATTAGCAGCTGAGAGTAATATCTGCTGCTCCCCGGCTTGCAGATGACACTTTACACAGTTCCTCCAAAGTAAGCGGCCAAGAGCAAGTTATTCGAAATTCGTAGGATTGACGTCAATAGGTCTCATAACTTTTTCGCAAACATCTGTTTGTTGTTTTGTGCGACTATCTCCTCCTGGAGGATGAGTCGGCTCCAATGAAGATTCTTGGGAATTTGGGTACAAAGCGGCGTCCCCAGCACCACTCGGCGTTTGTTCGAGTCAGCTTCTCTAGTCTTTGCACAACCAAGTGCAACCTGCAAGGCAGCAGGGAGAAAGAGGTGGTGTGCACCAACAAACCGTCTGCCAGACTCTGTTTCAGATATTTCCTCAGGGTTTCCTCCACTAAGCCTTTCCTGCGTTCGGGTTTCTCGCAAGTCAGCGGAGGTTTAAAATCAGGGTTTTCCTTCCCTTAGATGAAATGCCTTCCCAGGCTAACGAGCTACATCTGCCGGAGGCAAACTGGTTTTCAGGCGCCAGTCACTCGCCCTCGCCCCTTCTGTTGGTAGAAGAAGTTCTGCCGGGCTCGATGAGCCACTCGTGCAGGCCAGAAGCTGGATTTGGTTGTCAGAAGCTATTTGAGACGCGTGCCGTATGGGAGCATTTTGTAAACAGTCGGAGCTTATACCCACTGCCACCCCCGGCTATGACAACCTTTGTACTGTAAAAGCAGTCCACTTAATAGTCGGCTTCCTAATTTCAAGCCACCAAGTCTTGCAAAGAAGCATACTATAATGATGCTCAATCGGAACCAAATGACAGCTTGAGCTCGTGTTTGGGGTAACCGCAAGCTGACTGTAAAGACAAATGATGATGGTATACAGCGCGTGCGTACTAAATGCTTTACTGTATGGCAGCGAAACCTGGACCACCCACGCAAGACACGAACGGAAGCTGAATGCTTACCATCTACGAAGCATCCGTCATATCTTGAACATATCGTGGATGCACAGAGTGACTAATGCTCTAATGCTTCCAAAAGCTGGTCTACAGAGCTTGTTCACCCTATTACGACAGCGCCGCCTACGGTGGCTTGTTCATGTCTACAGAATGGAAAATGGTCGTATTCCGAAAGATCTACTCTATGGTGAGTTGCAATTAGGAAATCGACCATTGGGCAGACCGCACTTGCCGTACAAAGGCGTTTGCAAAAGAGATATGAAAGCTCTTGGAGTGACCCGGTGAATTGGGAAGAACTTGCTATTGACCGCTCACATTGCAGGCATTGTGTAAAGCGTCGTCTGCAAGCTGGGGAGTAGCAGATACGGCTCTTGGCTGCTGAACGCAGATCACGCCGCCGGCGTGCAACTGACACCCTGTAACCGAACTCTGATTATCGTTGCAAGCGCTGCTGGCGAGATTGTTCCTCCCGAATCGGACTGTTTAGTCATTTAAAAAGCTGTAGAACATAGAAATTAATGCGATTATGATATACATCCTTGGTCGACACAGACCGAATAAGGCCAACAATGATGCTCAAATCAATGCGATATGAACAATGTGTGTGAAGGGGTATTGCATCATGTTGCTTGATCACAACAAAGCAATCCTGCAACTTTGAAAATCAACGTTTATATTTCAGATACTCTAACAGCTAGGCCTAGGCAACCTGACAGTAACATCTCCCACATGCAGTCTCTGACTGTGCCCCACTGTACCTGGATCAGGCTTGTGCTTTCATACCATACCATACCATACCATACTCTAACCGCTATAAAGCAGTGAGAGATCATCACTCGATCGACAGCACCTATACTCCCTGGTACTTACATAATTTTATGAAAGTTTAAAGAGAGATTGCGGACACAGGCTTGGTCTGCACAGGCACGAAATACGTTTTCGTATATGAACTGGTCGGGTACCCTATTCCTAAGGAAACAGACATGTACAGCATCAAAAATATCGGCGACAGATAATGCGGGAATGGGTAGCTTGTAATTTTGCTGGGTGGCTGCGTGCATTTCGCGACTCACGGTATTTTGAATAAATGTTTTCATGTATGGCGTGGAGTTGCTGTTGGATTGAATTAACGGAGATAGCAGGCTTGCAATTAGACAGATTGTTAACGCCATTTGCGTAGTTCGATTTTAAAGCCAACTAACGTTGAACTAGATGCAATTCAATGAATGCACCACAAGTGAGTTATCGTTTTAAAGTCTGAAAACTCAATCACACAGAGACTAGATAAAGACCGTCATCCTAACTATCGTTTGCTCCAAATGAATATTAGGATAAACAAATTTAGCATTCCTCTTGTTTAATTTGTGTCAGACTTTCTACTGTTGTGTCGCAGGTTCAACCGATCAATAAAATGTCAATTATCAGTAGTAGGAGCAGTAATCATAGTAGTTGTAATATCAATAACTTAATAATAATAATAATAATAATAATAATAATAATAATAATAATAATAATAATAATAATAATAATAACTCTTATTGGACATGCGTGAAACCATTTTACACGGCCTACAAGGCTTGTTTCATTGGTAAAACATGTCGTAGACGACCATCAAATTACTTTTTAAAAAAAATGGACGTTTGCGATACGGCACTTACAGTTTACGCGTTTCTGTGTCTGCTAGAACTTGCAAGTGTTTGCACTCATGCCTGCTGTCCTCAACTACATGTGATTGGTTCACCAGCTAAGTGATCGATATCATTGATTGTCGTTTCCCCGATATAAAACGCATTCGGGTCAATATTTAAACACGCTTGTTCTCGTCTGCTTGATTTAGAAAAGAGTTTCTGAGTGCAGGCCCTTATTGTGCTTCAGGCGATACTTGTTTTAAAATGTGAGAAATTTGAGGACGCTACTTTTCACGGTCACTTGTAAATGGTCTATAGTCAAAAATTTATGGTCATTTTTTCTCTGAGCTCGCTTTGGTTTTTTACCACGTTTTGTCATCGAACTAAATGGCATCGTCAGCAAATTGGTTTTCGAAGTTACTTGCAAAGATCTTGGGCTAACAATCAGCAGGAGCAAAACCAAATTACTTGATCAATGAATTGTATCGCCTCCCATCATCACTGTTGGAAACTGTCAGTTTTAACCAGTACATCATTTATCATATCTTGGTTCAAACATTGGGGATAACCTCTTGCTAGACAAGAAGATTGCTAAGTGGATTCGCAGAGCAGCTGTCATTTTGTCCCGATTAAATTCTCGTGTTATTTGAAACCGCATGTTGACTGTAAAGATAAAGATGGTGATATAAAGCGCGTGTGTACTAAATGCTGTACTGTGCGGCAGTGAAACCTAGACGATCCAGGCAAGACACGAACGAAAGCTGAATGCCTTCAATTTACGAAGCATCTGTCATATCTTGAAAACATCGTGGATGGACAGAGTGACTAATGCTGAAATGCTTTCAAAAGCTGGTGTATGGGGCATATTCACCATAATACAACAACACCGCCTGCGGTAACTTAGCCACGTCTACAGAACAGAAAATGGTCGTATTCCGAATGATCTACTCTATGGTGAGTTGCAATCAGGAAGTCCACCAAGAGGCATTGTGTAAAGCGTAGTCTGCCAGCCGGGGAGGAGCATATACAGCTCTTAACTGCTGAACGCAGATCACGCCACCGGCGTTTAACTGACGCCGATTGGCCGAGTACTGCTTATCGCTGTTTAGTCATTCAAAAATCTTTAGAGCGTAAAAAATTCATGCGATTGTGATGTACAACATTGGTCGACTTTAACCGATAGAGGCCGTCAACAACAACAGTAAGTGTTTACTGCATAGACATTTTACTGTGTAATCATGTGAACAAAGAGGTCTATCCTCGCCAATCTATCTTAATACTACAACGATGAACATTTCAATCCAATTAAATTCGTGTGTTGATCTGACCAGTTCAACACTGCATTCGGCCCATGGTTATACGCCGGCGGTAGTCCATTTCCGTATAAAATGTAGAAGGTATTTTCATTCTATCCGTGTCTGTTTTACTCGGAACAGTTTACCAAATGCATGAGTTTTTATATAATAAGTCGTTTCACTACTAGTTATATACAGTTTCATTTAATTGTTTAGCTTGTTTTTAAACATTTTCCCTTTAATTTTTACCATTCTTCGGTTATTATTAAGCTCGATACTTTTTATACCATTTAAAACCTTGAATTACCTTTTCGCTTGCACATTACCAATCTTGTGAGTTTCTAATCTTTTCTGGCAACATTTACCAATTACTGCAAACGCATTGCTTATTTCCTTTACAAATTATAAAATATCAAGTTTGCTCGTTAATCGGTTTTATTTTTGAAACCATCATGCGATGTTTTTGTCCTTCTAGCCAGCAGGATTCTTGTAATCCATCTTGTCAAACTCACAAGAGGAACCAGCATTTCATCGTAAATCCCGCACAAAATGAAACGATATGTTTGAAACAATACGTAAATTCCAACCACACACGGTGAACAAAAAAGCACAATTACGAACAACATGATCGGTGTTAGGGCCAACCAAAATCGATAGTCAAACTCCGATAAAGTGTAAGATTTCGCTTGGGAACGGTTAGGTTGGCTGGCGTCCGAAGTGTAAAGGATGGCCAATTGGAGCATTGTGGTCCAGATAGCTCTATCGTGAACGGTCATTTCTGAGTGACTGACGTCCGGAAATGTGGTCTAGTCATTAGCTGATGACGATTGCGCGGTGTATTTGAGCAGAGCTGTTTGAACGTGTTTGGCTATTGATTAATCGCAGCTGTGTCGGACTTTGAATCGTTCGTGGTTCGTATGATGTGCGCAGACACGGAGGGTTAATTTGAGGTGTTTAGCACGCACGTAGCTATCTTTGGTTAAGTGAGAATCCAATCAGCCTTCAATTTTTTGAAACAAAGCCTTCAATTCATTAATCCTTACCGTAAAATGAATAATATCCGCACGCTGCACGAATGAAGTCATCCGCTTCACATTTATAGTAAATTTGACATGAATAGTCTATACAATTTCATGATAAGGAGTTGCATGAAAAACAGAAGCTCATCGAAAAGAAATAAACAACAGCAGTTCGGGTGAGAATGTAGTATATCCAATGCAAACATCTGAATGCGAGTGGTATAGATTGATCGGAGAAAAAATGGATGCCTCCGAAGATGAGTATAAGGTTTTCTAACTGAAGATTTAATCTTATCGAACTCGTCTGCAAGCTACAGTATCTAAATTAAGATGATTCAGTCGCCCCTCATATGAGTGGTTGCAAGGACAGCTCACAAGTTTGGTTGCTTTACGATAAATCCTCTCGATCAGCTTAAAATCCATTGATAGCCATATCGCTCAAGCATACAAAACGCAACCAAACTCTGGGTCGATACTCACGAAAAATACGATTAAGTGCATCTATACAAACGCGAACAGCCTTTTCAACAAATTAATCGAATTGTCCGAGATTTGTAATGAAACGGCGCCAGACATAGTTGCAGTAACAGAAACGTGGTTCCATGCCTCATTGTCTGATAATGAACTCTCTTTGCCCAACATGTCTCTATTTCGGCGTGACAGTTTAGGCGATGGCGGGGGAGCAGCACTCTACTTCAAGCAATCGTTTATCTGTAGAGCTATGAGCGACCAGATCCTTGATATCACTGACACACTTTGGTGCTCTCTGACTCTTACTTCAGGAGACCAATGCATTATTGGAGTGATCTATCGTTCTCCAACAGCAACTCTCGACCTAAACCCTAAACTTATAAATGCTTTGCGCGATGTAACAACGCGATACAATACTTAAATATTAAAAGTGGGGGATTTCAACTTTCCCCAGCTCTATAGCCGGAATGATCATCCATCAGAGACACTTGAAAATGAACTTCGAGCCGTTTTGCATTACGCACCCCTTTATAACCACGTTTTTGGATTCACTCGTATGAGAGGATCAGACCAGCCGTCTACCTTGGACCTCATACTTACATCAGATCCCACAGCTGTTGAGAATATCGTTTATAAACCGCCGATCGGACGAAGCGATCACGTTGTCCTAGAATTCGAGTACATTTGTAGCGCTAGGCGCAATAGTGACGGGACAAAATGCATCAGAATGGTGAACTACCGTGCTCTGTGTGCCGAGTTACAAAGCACTAGTTTCGCACAACTGAATTACTCCGAGCCGGATAGTCATTGGCGATCTCTCTTACAGCACCTGAAATCTATATTGGAGGAACATTCAATGTTTGCTTTGAAGTAAACGTCTCAACGAAATATTTTTTTACTACGAAGCAGGACTAAAAAGTGGATGAAACAAAGGGCAGTAGCGTGGGAGTTTCACAAGGCTACGAACACAGCTGATTCTTGGGCACAATTTACACGACTGCGAAACAAAGTTATCAGCTTAATTCGAGATGATAAACAAGCGTTCCAATCGCAATTGATTTCTCAGATGCACCAGAATCCGAAGCTCTTATATAGACTCGTAAACGATAGAACTCAATTCAATTTAATGGTCTAAAAAGCACATAGCTTTACAAAAACCACATAATAATATGCGAATTACAAATAACATAGGTAGTAAAACGGGGTTTGTTTGCCTACTGATTAGTTCAGGAATCACGTAAAAATACATAGAGCAGAAATTGTTTTAAACCGGTTTGATAGGGTAAATATGTATAGTTTACTTGGATGCATTGGTTCAAAGCTTTATGATGCAGAATATATTGTTTCAATGTTTGGATTGGTCGACATGAAGTTGTCCAAGTTCGATTTGAATATATCCAAGTTGGGTGAATGTGCAACGTTACGGGGTAGGGAGTTCCAAGTAAAACATACACGTACAGAATAAAAATACCTTCGACAGTTCAGCCTCGAGTCGGGAATAAGTACTGTATAGTTATGACTCCGGCTTGTTCGTGGTGGTAGTCGTGTGAATAGTTGATTCAGGGGATGGTTGTGGGTATGCAGTATATTAAACCAGGAGTCTTTGCCCTAAAAACTTCGTCCGGTGAATATTCGCTTCGCTTCGCCATTGCGAAGGGCAGTTAGGGCACTTCGAAAATTAGCTTCGCACTTCGCTTCGCTCCAAAAAAGTGACATTTGTTATTGTCTGCTACATACTACAGACCACACAATAACGATAACTTCGCTTTGGGATTTAAAGCGAAGCGAAGTTGCGAAGCGAAGCGAATATTCGCTTCGGATATTCGCTTTGATACTATTCGCCATTGCGAAGGGCAGTTAGGGTACTTCGAAAATTCGCTTCGCACTGCACTTCGCTCCAAAAAGTGACATTCGTTATTGTCTGTTGCAGATCAACACTTTTGTAGCAAGTAATGCACAGTGGGTTCAAGCGACCACAGTCGTAAGTGAATAAGATTCCAGGTGACAACGTAGCTAAGAACCAAGTCACTAAATGTGAAACCGATCTCGAAGTGCATCGGGACACGCGATCCCAACTCATGTAGCTATACTGTCTCAATGTGCCTTGTAAATATTCTGCATTGTGTATGTTTGTTATGCAATCCATCGCCAAATATCTCATTACCTTATGTAATAGGAGTATATTTGGTTAAACATCAGACATTTATTCATTCCAACTTCTTATTACACGAATCTAATAAACTTTAAACCATTTCGATTGTTCCAATTTGTTTACGAATTTGTACACGTAAACAACACTACGCTACACTAGCTGCTATTGCACAAGCTCGCTCAATTTCGAATGTGATTTACAACCTCTTAGGTCGGCAGATTAATGCTACACATGCCTCTGCTCCTCGCCTATTTTATCACTGGTTTATCGGGAATCTATCTGGAACACGAGAGCACGAAATGGTTAAAAAGTTGGAGAATTAAATCCCCTCTTTGGATTATGATAGTTATTGAAAACATTAGACTGATAATAATGGTCAATTCTTTGTTCATTACTTACTACGGAGGATTCTTCTCGTTTTAGGAAATTCTGGTTCGGTAACCTTGCTGGCTGTTGCTGGTTAAATTAAACGGCAACGGAAATATTCGATTTAGGCTTTCGGACAGCAATCAGTCCACATTAATGTGATGTGAAAGCACAAGCTTGATCTAGGCAAAGTGCCGCAGAGTCAGAGACTGCACATGGGCTGAGATACTGTCAGGTTGCCCAGGCCTAGACAGATATGACAAAAAATAGAAAGCGCTCATTATAGAGTTAAGTTTGTGGCCCTAAATAACCACGAACGGGCTGCATGCAAAGCCTCGAGAAGTACGAATTTCCAGCTATCGAGCGACAAATGCTTGGATTTCAGGGTCAAATTTATGGCTTTCTAGAAAATGGAGTTGAGACGTTTCACTTGGCCATTTCCTTGGGGATTATACGGAGTTATTCTGCTAGTTGCCACACCGCGATTGTGTAAAAACGATTTGATTTCATTAGATATAAAGGAAGAACAACGTCCGAGTGAACATAAGCGGGAAATCCGAAAAACGAAAATGGCTGACAAAGACGGTTCACTACAGTAGCAGATGAAGTATCAGGACATTGAATGGCAAATTGAAATCGCGAATACTCGTCTACTATTGTCAGAATGTAAGTATTTTTTTAGTTTTTGAGGAGGTAGGTCCTTTGGAGTCTATACACATTGTTTCGTATGGTTGTGTAGCCTTGATAAGCTGAGCATCATCTGGTTTATGGAATTTGGGTTTAACTTCCGCACTCACGATACATCCAGAAGTTAATTGTTTCACATCATGAGTTTCATTAGCGTTAGCGTAAGCTTCGTTTTCAACTGATGAGTGATTTCTTTTAGAATCCGATAATGTCCTTGAAAATAAGCGACAGGTCTCCATTGTTGATTCAAGCTGGCCGCTAACATACGTTTTTGCCGCGTACGGACGTATATTTCGGCGCTCCTACGTTTTTGAATCTACTTTTCTCCCAGTTTGTCGTATATTTTATAACTTTTCGGATTCCTCTCATAACAAGCATTGTTCTTGGAGAGAAAACACGCAATTTCTAAAGAAATCCATCCTTTACCTTCTGAAACAAACTGAACCCACGTGTGCAAGTTTGAGTAAACTACGAAATATTCGACCGATTTTACAACTGTTCGTAAGAGCTTGAACTTCTACATCGCTTGACACCTTGGACCACAAAATCGGATTCAATTTCGACGAGCTATGCGGCTTTTTACCCATACTACACTAGGCGCGATTTTTCGCTCACCTAGTTCGTTTCATCCGCTAGAAAACCCGTCTACACATCATACGGACCTACACGAGCACACCCACATGACCTCAGAAACGAAGCCCATTGACAGTGGTCACGTGTGCAAACTTTGTCGGAAGGCGGTAAGCCGCATAGCCCGACAGGCTAATTGTTTTGTTTGTCGCGAGAAGGTTCATACGAAGTGCGATGCTACTTTGACCGTCGATGCCCTTACGGTTATCAATGAAGACAAAATTCCAGGAGTTTGTTACATCTGTCAGATATGCAGATCTCAATCGAGAAATTGTACGAAGACAACTGTGAGCTCACAGACAGACGCGGATACGAAAATTCTATGTTTAGAGACTGGTGTACAACGAATCGAAGGTCTGCTAAATGAGCTACTGATTGGTAAACTCGGATCTAGAGCAGATTGTGAACATCATGTCTCTTCCCCGGTTATAGAAAGGCAGCAAACCGAAAAAGGTGATGATCAAGCTGTACACAAGCGCCCACAAAATTCGAAACACTTTTCCGACGCGAACACCTCTGGAACTAAAATGGTTATGAAGACCAAGATGCCTGCTCATCGGGAGGTTTCGCCCAAACAATCGGTTTAACTCCTACTGTTGCCGCCCCAAAGATCGCAAAAAATCTCTCTGTAATCTGTACCAACATACAGGAGTCTAGCGAGACACTTTTGGCGAATAGACAATGATACGACCAGGAGCAATGGTCCAAACGTTTTACGTTGATGAGGTTGGAAACGATAAAACCTTCAGCTGTTACACGTTTGGTTCGCCACCAAAGCTCCCCACACTTCGGCGAAGCGCGGCTACTAAAAGTAACATTAAACATTGAGAGGGATTTGGATTTTGTTCTTTTGAATTCTTACTTGACATACCTACATGCAATACTCGAATCTACGCCGATATAACCTGGTGGGAAAGAAAAGGAGGCGGAGACGTCCGTCAAAAAATCAATGAGCGCAGTCTGATCCTTCTAGGCATTCCAGAGGCTACCAGTACAACAGAAGCCGCGAAACAACACCAACACGACTATAAACAGTGGTTATACGTTGTAGAAGCGATTGGAGCACGCGAAAGTGTTGTCGCGAATACCTTCAGGATACCGAGGTCATCAAACTACACAACCAAGTGCGACCTGCAAGGCAGCAGGGAGTTGCCAGAAATAGGTGGTGTGCACAAACTAACCGTCTACCAGACTCTGTTTCAGGTTTTCTCCTCAGGGTTTTCTCCCGAAGCCTTTCCCGTTATCAGGTATCCCGCAAGGCAGCGAAGGTTTAAAATCAGGGTTTTCCTTCCCTTAGATGAAATGCCCTCCCAGGCTAACGAGCTACATCTGCTCGAAGCAAACTGGTTTTCAGGCGCCAGTCACTCGCCCCTTCGCCTGTTAGTAGAAGCAGTTCCACCGTGTCCGGGAGCCACTCGTGCAGGCCAGAAGCTGGACTTGGTTGTCACAGGCTATTTGAGACGCGGGCCATATGGGAGCATTTTATAGACAGTGAGCGCTTATCCCTACTACCACCCCAGAGTATGACAACCTTTGGAATCACATGTATTGGTGAGATGCGTGATGGAAATGCTGGAGAATTTTAAGAACAGTTGAGGTGATACTGATTTATTCATTCATATATTTATTCAATTCAATTCAATTGAATTCAATTTATTGTGGTGCTCACATCTTCATCCCTTACAATTCAATTTAATTTAATGGTCTAAAAAGCACATAGCTTTACAAAAACCACAGAATAATATGCGAATTACAATAACATAGGTATTCAAGATTCAAGATTCAAGAATTTATGGTTACAAAAAGCACATAGCTTCACAATTACCATATCATAGTAAATATGCGTTCAATAAGAGGTATAAAAAATCAATTATACGATGTCACAGGAGTCAAGTAATATGCTTACCCTGAGTCAATACACAGGCATCGTCAAATCGTTAAGTAACAAATAATTGTCCAAGGTACGAGTGAATGTTTGGATACAGGGAGAGGTGATAATTGCTTCGGGAAGGGCATTCCACAGGAAACAGACACGTACCGAATAGAAATATCGGCGACAATTAGTACGGGAATGGGGAATTTGTAGTGCCGCTGAGTGGCTACGTGTAATTCCTGATTCACGGTATTTGAACAAATGTTTGAGTGGATGATCTGGAGTATTCAATATCTTGTAAGTAATTATAACGTCACTTCGAAGTCTACGTTGAAGGGGAGTGGGGAGCTTTAGCTTTTTCAACCTTTCCTCGTATGTAAGGTTTCGATAACCACGCACGAGTTTAGTTGCACGATGATATATCCTGTCAAGCAAGAATATATCTTTTTTCATCCACGGAGTCCATGCTTGCGATGCGTGTTCCATTGTGGGAATTAAGTAGGTCTTCATGATTCTTGGCAACGTTACAGGCGTAAAGGTTCGGAAGATCCGTCGAAGCATACCTAGAAGCTTTGAAGCACGCTTGTAAATGACCTCACAATGCACGCTGTTCTTTAGGCTGCCACATATCCAGACTCCAAGATCCTTCTCCGATTCGGTCCAGCTCAAAATCGTCTGCCCAAAGTGATATTCGTACTGAAAGGGCTTACCGATTTGCAGTAACTTGCACTTTTGAAAATTGAACGGCAGTTTATTTCTAACTGACCATTCGTGTAGTGCATCTAAATCACTTTGCAGTTTTACGCAGTCTGCAGTTGATTTTATTCGCATCCAAAGTTTAACATCATCCGCAAAAAGAACTACCTTGCATGAGAGCGTCTCAGGTAAATCATTGATGTAAACTAAGAAAAGCACTGGACCGAGAACGGAACCTTGCGGTACACCACTGGAGGTATTAATGGCTCGTGATTGTACCCCGTTAACTCGAACGGTTGCCTTGCGCTCATTGAGGTAGCTTTCGAACCACACGAGTAGCTGCCCGTCAATACCAATCTGTTTCAGCTTCCGTAGCAACAGGAAGTGATCAACTCTGTCGAAAGCTTTCGACATATCCAGATAGCACGCGTGCACACTGTCTCCTGCGTCAACCGTTTGGGTCCAATCGTTTAATACCGTCAGCAAGTTTGTCAAGCAGGAGCGAGCTTTACGAAACCCATGCTGGGCGACAGATAGTATATTTTGTGATTCCAAGTGATGAACTATATTTTCCGTCACTATGCGCTCCATCACTTTGGATATCACGGGGAGTAGGGTGACAGGACGGTAGTTCGCGGGATCTGAACGGCTACCACCTTTATAAATTGGTGAAATTACTCCTGCCTTCCACTCTGTTGGCACCACTCCTTCGGTTAGGGAATGTTGGAACAATTGGCATAGTGGTTCACACAGCTGCTGGTCACAGGATTTTAGTAGTGCTGGTGTTATTCCATCGGCTCCAGGTATATGCAGGTAAAAAGCTATGCTTTACAAGACCCACAAAAATGTACATCGGGTCGGATGGTGAAATACATCAAAATATTGTTAGATTATTGTCAAACATAAAAAACATACTTGTCCATGTGGATATCTAGTGATTTCTTGAAAACTTCAACGGTTCCAGATGGAAATCATTAGACAGAAATTATGTTAGTCTGTGATCTTTGATTGCCTTGGCCAACATCGTTTTTGACCGAAAAGACGAGATATTGATTTGTTTGAGTATTGGATGTTGATCAGATGCTTTTTTCATTATCTCACTTTTGTGTTTTAAAGCTTGATATGAGATACGACAAAGGAAATCCTTTGATCTAATCAATTGTTTTGGTAACAACGATTGCTTGGAAGCCAACATTCTTACCGTTTACCCGTGCACAAAAAGATGCTCTCATTGTTCGAAGATTCATACATATCTTTCTCGAAAACAATACAGTGCGGAAATTTGCGGTAATCTTTCACGTGGGAATTCCAGCGTAGATATATGAGGTCAAACTAATTTGCGCATTTTGGCACGCGCAACATTTTTCTTTAAATCATGTGTCATATATAGAACTAATAAGTTATGCATGCATAACGATCAATCCATAAATATCAGACTCCAGGATACACACACTGAAGAGTTTGATTTCATGATTTTGGCTCATATTTCAATACATTTCTAAATTATTTGAATTCAAAGATTGACGAAAGCTTGAGTTTTCTACCACACAAATGCTGCCACAACGACCATTTTGTTATCCGAAGTAGAACTAGGAAATGGTTGGTATAAAGCATGAGTCTTGGATAACTCATAAGAATTTTTAGTACGAAAGCAACTTGGAAGCGATTCTGTAAGATACGGAATAACGTCTCGAATCTTGCAAAAAAGAGTCAGAGTCATTTTATTTGCTAATGACATCAAAGTCTGGACTAGCGTACGCACCATACAAGATTGCCAAATTCTACAAAAGGATCTCGAAGAACTTCATAATTGGTCCTTGCGGATCTGCCTTCCATTCAACATCCAAAAATGTAAAATGTTAAACGTCTGTAAATCCTTCGAATTCACATACTCTCTGGGATCTCAGCAACTTTCATGGGTTACGGAAGAGAAAGACCTGGGTGTGTGAATTAGCAGTAAATTGAAGTCATCACGGCAGTGTTCTATGGTATACACAATGTCCTGTCAAAGCTTAGCATTGCTCAGAAGGATCTTCGGTAGTTTCACAAAGCAGATACTCCCACGGATAATTAACACCTATATCAGACGAACAATGGAGTACACTGATCAAGTATGGTCCCCGTGGTTACAGAAGGACTTGACCTTGCTGCAACGCGTAAACAACCGCGCTACAAAACTGGTGACCGGACTATACAAGGAGAGGGGTGACTTGATCCTGCTGTTCAACATTCTGAATTCAGTGGATCACCTACTTGAACACCTGTTACATCGGAAAAATGCACGTAGCAGCAGATCGCAGGGCTACAAGTTAATTATTCCACACTCCAGATCAAATTGTAGAAGGTTTTTCTTTGCTGTCCGAGTTTGTTTTATATAGAACTCTCTGCCCACACATATCATTTGCGCATCAAGCCTGAACATGTTCAAGGCTGAACTTGACAAGTATATTCTGACCAAATCCAACCTTGCAACTGAATACACGTGCTGACTTTCTATATGGATAAAACATTTGTCTTATTTTTATGCATTCCCTATATTTTAACCTGTGGTTACTGTAAAGTATTTGCATTTTGGACCATTAAAACTTTGAATTATTTTGAATTACTTTGACTTACCGTGGCTCAAAATGATATTTTGCTTCTGAACTGTTTACACCATTGAGTGTCTAAACTAGTCGACGGTTCTCATAAAGCGTCATGCATTGATTACCTCATACGACTGTACCGTAGAGCTCATTCACAAATGCGAATGCGATCAAAATTATCGATGCATACAAAGTACTTAATACCATTTCCTACAGCCCGGATAACTTATTCCAAATTTACACTGCTAGCAAGATCCGAATCCTGCTACAGAGGTTTTTATTCGGTGTGTGTTTTGTTTGGAATTCCTTATGTGTCAATTTGGCAAGCTCCACTATTTTACTCTATTTTAATCGAAAATGGATCTTTGGATACTTGCTTCACAGTCATGAAAACCAAAGTTATGCGCATTTATTTTGGGGCCAACATTTCGACTTGGAATCTATTGTGAGGTTACTTGTTTTTCAGCCACCAATCTTTAAACTTTTCGCAATGAGACGATTCTGTCCAATATCAATCTCATCGTTAGACAACCTTGGTTCAAGTAACAGATACGCGTCTCTAAGTTCAATAGCTTGCATCGGAACAACTAATAAACTGATGTTGATATGAATTTCATTTTTCAAAATGTCCACTATCTCTTTAGAATCTGGCTTGAACGCACTTTCTCTAAACTATTACCGGTTGTACAAAGTTATCAGATTACTCAACCGAATCTCTCTTTTCATGGTAGTCTGAATTCCAGTCTGCATTTTCAGACTGCATGTTCACTCGCAAACACACACTGAATCAATCGTCAAGCAGGTTATAACATGTTTCGACAAGCTGACGAACTTTGGTCAGCCAGTCGCCTGCTGATCCATTTGAACACACCGCACACACCAAGTTACTCTACACGCATGCATTTGAGCAACATACTGATCGCTCTAACCCTTATCTCGAAAACTACCCCTGTTACTTCCCGGCATACGGACACGAGTCCATCAGTGGATTGGAAGTACGTCGAAAGTTTAGTCAACACGACTGACGCTGACGAGACATTAACCTACGAGGAGTTATCCGATGCGCAAGTGGATGCAATATGGGACAGAATACAGCAGTGGTTCCGTGTGCTGCAGCTCGTTGAAAGATGGTGCATCGGGATATGGAATGCGTCGTATTATACCAGTTTGTGTTTTATCTTTGTGTGCACGTTGAAATGCTTTCGGTTCGCAGGTATGAGAATATATTGCTTGTTCACTTTTTGATTTGCATTCACAGAAACAACACAAAACTTAGAACGTTTTATGGTAGAAAAAGCAGTAAACTTAACAATAACCATAGAATGACAAGTATATGAAGTAAAATTTAAAAAAAAATCTCTGAAAAATTAATAGGGACAGTCACATACCGCATGGTTCGTTTTGAAGCGAAAACCGCAACAGATTCCGAGCGTGTGATTTCTTCAGGCAAAAAAGTTGCAAGTGAAACAAATTCTTACCGAGAATAAAATTCGACGAATATCCAATGGAGATTGCGGAATGATTAAAACCTTTGGCTGTTTTCGTGTTCGATTAAGGTAATTGGGCTTTAGAAAGTATTTGAGGGGATGGTTCTCAGTATGCAAGATTTTGAATGCCAACAGGAGGTCACTCCGTTTACGTTGTTGGGTAAAATCATGTACATTTAGTTTTAACATTCGCTCTTTTTTAAAGGTGAATTTCTGTAACGAGGCAGCAACATTGTCGCCCGATGATAAATCCTGTCAAGTAGTTCGATATCCTTCCTCAGCCATTGTGCCCAGGATTCGATGGAATATTCCATAACAGGACGTACTAATTATACGGGGTAAAGTTTCGCGCGTGAAAATCCTGAATATCCTTTTTAGAGGACTCAAGATACGGCAAGCTTTATTGTACACATTCGGGCAATCATATCCAAGCTTAATGTTAAACAACACGCAGATACCAAGATCTTTTTCTGCGATGGTCCAGACTATATCTTGCGTGCCAAGCTGATACGTGTGATGCAGAGATTTCTGAGCAGCAACATTTTACATTTGGCAGGGTTAAATGGTAACTCATTAGACTGGGACCAACGATGTAAGGTACACCAATCCTGTTGTAATGCCATACCGTCATTAACAAACATGACACGTTTTCATATATTAATATCATCGGTAAAAAGTTTCAAGTTACATCCAAGTTCCTATACTATATCGTTCAAGTACACCAAGAATAGAAGTGGTCCATGCACCGAGCCTTACGGAACTCATGTTGACGTCTATGTTTCTAGACAGGGTGCTCTCAACTTGGCCGTGTCTACCAGTAAGATAGTCACTTGTCAAATTCAGCAACATTCCCCTTATTCCATAAGCTTCGAGCTTTTTAATTAAAATTTCATGATTGACGATATTGAAAGCTTTGAAAATGTCGACGTAGCAAACATATACATCCTACCTTAGTCTAGTGCCTTGGTCCAATACTCGAACGTTGTAAGAAGGTTACATAATCAGCAACGATTTCTACGAAACCGTGTTGTGCTGCAGTCAAAATATTTTGGTTTTCAAAATGTTCTCTAATGCGCGCAGTCACAATGCGTTCCATTAATTTAGAGATCACCGGAAGTAGCGTTATCGGTCTATAGTTTGCTGTGTCTGAACGGCTACCTCATTTTTTCATAGATTTATTCATAGATTAATTCATAGATGATATGCGGGTAAAAAGCTTTACAAGACCCACAAACATGTACATCAAGTCGGATGGTGAAAAATATCAAAATACAGTGGAACCCACCTACAACGAACTCGCTTACAACGAATTCCCGCTTTGAACGAACACACCATGATTTCCCAAATAAATTCCTTCTTTGTAAGCCTATTTAAAACATGCGTACAACGAATCTGTTCGTTACGAATCTCGCTTATTACGAACACTGTAGTACAGTGTACAGTGACTGTACACGTTCCCGACAGCTATGTTTGTTCAATAAAGTTCATGCATACAACGAACTCGCTTTGTCTTGCCTTTAACCCACAACGCTCCGTCAAGAGTGGCCTGCAGTGCGCTAAGAATAGAACTGACACACAGCTTGGCGGGACACAGACAGCCTGGCGGGACACAGACAGCCTGGCCTACAGTGTGCTAACTGACTCGCACGCACGCACAAGAAAATCACGTGAATTGTCTGACTGGTAGCTCCGTCTGTGAAAGATGCCAGAAGTGCTCTTGATCTCTGCAGGAGATTTTTAGGATAGAAGGAAGAGACGTCAAAAGAAAACTTGAATTTGTGGAGAGAGAGATCGAGGCAGTAGCGAAGTCAAAACTTAAACAAAAGAGTATCGCCAGCTACTTCAGGAAAACGTGATAATTGACTGTCAGTGTGTGTGCAAGATGATGTTATTACTTCGTTTTATAATAGATTTACTATTAATTACTATTTACTAATTTACTATTAATTAACATGAACTTGGTTTAATGTTGTCATCTGTGTGCTGTGGCATCATCTAATCATCAAATGGATTACACGCATGCAGAAAGGCACAAAGGTAAGACATTCTTCACTTGTTTACACGTGTACAGAAAAACGGCGGTAAAATTACATGTCTGACAATGCGGTTTTCTTACAACGAACTCCGCTTATAACGAACATTTTACTCTCTCCCCAGCGATTCGTTGTACCCGGGTTCCACTGTATTGTTTGAGATTATTGTCAAACATGAAAAACATACTTATCCATGTGGATATCGAGTGATTTCTTTAAAACGTCAATGGTTCCAGATTGTACCACATGAATAGGTAAACAGTTCCACAATTGCAAATTGCGAACGGAAAATGCATATTTGCGGCAGTTCAACCTGCTACGCTGCGGTAAAGTTTAGATTAGTGAATACGCAGCTGTGTGTTACGGGAAAGATAGAACAAACGACTGCAAGGATGAGTTTTGTATTAAGCACTGTGCAAATGAATATTAGTGCTCCTCGTTTCCGTCTGTATTGAGCCACATGCAAATTTAGTATTTTAAGTCTCATTTCGTATGGATAATTTAAAAGTCCCAGGACGTGTTTTTTGGCTCTGCGCTGTGGAGTTTCCAATAGCTGAGTATCTTTTTTCAACCAAGTATCCCATGCCGGTATAGAACATTCGATTTGAGGACGGATGTAGGTTGAAATCAATTTGCAGACAATTTTGGGGTCAAACTAACCTAGGACTCTTCTAAGGAGACCCAATTTGCTTTCAGTTTTGCTGACAGCCAGTCGACATTGCATTGAGTTTTCTAAGTCAGATTGGATTAACACACCTAAATATTTTTTAGAGGAGGCAAGTTTAATAACAGTATGACCTAGATAATATTCTTTGCTCAACTTGCTGTTGAGCTACAATAGGCTGCATTGCGACACATTCAGTGCTAATTTGTTGTCTAGAGACCAGGTGTAAATCATATCGGGATCCCGTTGCAGGTTCTGTGTGTCGACTGTGGAGTTTATCTTGCGCCGAAGCTTTGCGTCATCAGCGAAAATAAGAACCGACGACTGCACTATGGTAGGGAAGTCGTTTATATATATATTAAAAACAAAAGCGGTCCGAGGACTGATCATTGTGGGACATCACGGTCAACTTTAATCGACTCGGATAGTTCGTTTTTGACTCTCACATACATCTCCCGAGATATCAACCATTCTTTAATCCATGCATGGAGTTTACCCTATACTCCGTAGGTGAGTAGTTTTGTGGAAATTTATTTCGTAATTGACAAGATCGAAAGCATTTGAGAAACCGATATAAAGCACGTCCACGGAGTTGCCGGCGCAGACCATGCATCTTTTGCTAATAGCAAGTTTGCCAGGCAAGATCGTTTTTTCCTGAATCCATGCTGTGCCTCGGAGATTAAATTATTAATCTCAAACTGATTGTGCAAGGCATCAGCTATGATGGACTCAATTACTTTTGATAGCACTGGTAATAAAGCTATCGGGCGATAGTTTAATTGATTTTTCTCTCGCCATCCTTGATGGTGGGACTAATCAGGACAGTTTTCCAAGTTTCTGGCACAAAGCTCTGCTCGAACATTAACGTGAAGACGTCAGATGTCGGTATTGCCACTTCGGAAGAGAGATTATACAAAATGTTTGGTTGTATATTATCTATAACTGGTGAACCTCTTTTCTTCATGGTCCATAATTTTGTTTGAACAACGTTTGGCGGAAATTTGCACCCGTGTAGAATTGGCAGGCTGCAGCTGTCTGAGTTTAAAGACTGTCCGCGCGTCGACACTTGTGAGATTACTGAAGCAAATTGTTGTCGGAAAACGTCTGCACAATCTCTAAATAATGTCACTTTATCAGTTGAAGAGGCCAGTGGCGTTGACGTGTTTGTACAATGCTTTGGGATTCATAACGAATTTTTCAACTAGACTGATTTGATAATTTTTTCTATCTTTTTGAATGAGGCAGATACACTTATTTCACAAGAAGGTGTAGTTGCACATAGTTAGACCTGTCGATTCGTCCAAATATTTATACCAAGCCTTGTTACCCGCACACATCCATTTCCAAGTAGAGCTTCTGAGAGGCTTTTCGGGCGCTGTTTGCTGCTTATTATTTTCACGTTCAATGATAATACGGAGTTGGTTGTAAGACGTTTCCCAGATTTCCTTAGCTGATTTGAGTTCAAGAAAATCCCATCGATTTGCAGTAGTAAGTGCTCGAAGCACGTCATAGTTCACAGTTGTATACGTTCGTTGAGTATTTCCTACTGGTTCGTATTGATAAATATAATCGAATGTCATGACAACATGATCACTCAATCCGATTGCAGCTGTGTAGGAAACAGATTATATCATTAGTACTTCGATTGTAAGTATGAGTTCCGTGGTATACGGGGTTTGTTCAGATCGATATTGTAAAGAGGGGTGCAAGTCATTATTACTTGAAGAAAGCTTTTGAAATAATCGTCAACTGTAATGTGTGTTGCAATTGTCGGCACATTAAAATCACCGAGGAGGAGCGAATATGAGTATGTGAGCTTCAATGCCAAACGAATTGCGTTAGAAAGAACAGTGTCACGGCAAATGATAAAGAAGGGTGGATAAATCAATGCTAAGAGGCACCTACGTTTATCATGCAAATCATAAAGCAAAACAATGTATCTGGGACATCTAGTGCAAGGGAGAAAAGTATAGTGCAGTTGGTGTTTTCGTGTAAGTAGATGAGGACACCGCCACATCTTGTCGCTCGATCTTTTCTGTAAATCATCCTGTGTGGGATGTTGAGTTCAGAGTCATGTATGGAATTACTCAATTAGGATTCTCTCACTGCAATCAAATCCCAAGACGCCACGGTTGCACGCGAATATAGTTCAGTGAACGTGCCCAGAAAGCCCCGAGCATTGGCGTAACAGCATGATAGAGATTTGATTTTTTCAGATGAAGAACTCATAGCAGTGGATTCGCTGACCCAGAATTGGTCGGCTGCTCCAGTTGTTTTGTCTCAGGTGTATTTGATTGACTTGGTAGCGAAGTCATTTGAGGAACAATAGTATTCGTGCGTTTTATGTCGTATACATCCCGAATACGAATTTCAGGAGCTGCGAATTTTTGGCATTGATACCACGCCTCGAGTACTCTATCCTTCATCTCGTCTGTGCGGAATGATATTTTGAGAGGAGGAGGCTGTTGCGATTCCTTTTTCGGTTAAGGGCTCATAACGTGAGTCGTTATTATGTCATTTAAACCTAGGATCTCTTGTAAAAATCTCCAGTCACAGCAATCGTGTTGCAGACGTTTGCTGTATTCTACTTCGTTCGAAATGGGTACACCATGAACTATAAGAGCTCTGCGAGTTGTAGCCTCTTTTGCTAGTTCCGGATTATTACGACGAATTTGCCGTTCTTCCGACGGAACGTCCGGAAATATTCGCACAGCCGATTTGTTTACAACTAAGAGGGATGGGGCGAGCAACATATTTTCTACATCTTGGACATACATTAACACTACACGCAGTAACCTGGGTGTGTTCGCACGAGGTGAGTTCGGGGGTCTAAATAATCAGGTCAGGGTGTGGTAGTGATGCATAATCTTCGGCAAATGTCATTCCATTGTTTCCTGTCATCTGCTTCGCGTTGCTTTAGAGATGGCTAATTTGATTCAATGAGGTTACTACCTATTACCGTTAGATCTTCAATTTGTGTCTTTTGGGGAATTTTACTGTTCAAACTCTTCGGTCTTATCTCATGCACATCCTTCGATAATTCAGCACTTCCATTCACTTGACTACTGGTTTAATTCAAAGAATCATTGGTCGTACCGAGCTGTTGGAAGGGACTTTGGACGATTTCTGAAGAAATCAGTGTTTCCGTGGTGGTTACAGCTTCCATGCAACACTTACGGTTAATATGGTGAAGGACTGAGTTTTGAACTGGCTCCAGCGCATTTTTACACGCAAATGTTTGGAAAGAATCTAACGTGTTTTCAAACCGTTAAGGTTCGCTACTACAGCGAACGTGCGTCTTTCCATAATTGAATCTGAATTTTCGGCTCTTGATAAATCACAAGTTACATTTAATCCGCATTGATTACATATATCGCAGATGCCTGGTAATATTTCGTTATTAATTATGAGTCACTGATCTGGGTTATAAATAATTGTCACCGTTCGCATGAATAGCAATTGAACACAAGTAACATTTAACTTGACGCGATCTGGGACTTAACAGCTTTTGACAAAGTTTGACGTTTTACAAGCATCGTCGTCTGGTCCGCTAAAGGTCACGTTTTCAGTCATCGTTACAATTTTGCGTGGCTACACTGGGCGAATCGGTCGTTTTTTGATAGGAGTTATCATCCGTGCGTTCCATTGCAGTGGTATTTTTTCCTTCACATAGGCTGAGATCGAATAGGCGCATGTACGGAGCAGTCAAAGCAATGGGACACCAGCGAAGTATAACGGGGGTAATTTTGTCTGCGCCAGGGGACTTCTTTTTGTTTAGTTGACAAGTTCCCGCCAACCATGTATTCATTGAGATACATTTCACATAGTAATTCCAAATGGGGCAAATTTGGTAAAACTTGATAAGGGATAAAAGTCTTAAGACTGAAGACAAGTGAGTAAAACTTTGCTAAAGCATCGGGATTACCTTAGCAGACTTATTTAATCCATTATTGGCTTGTATAGAGAATACGCCTGGTTTGATTCTCAATCGATCATTTACTATATAGTAGAGAAGTTTAGGATTCTTTTCCATTCGCTTAAGCAAGCACCATTGGAATTGTATGCGATCTTCTTTTGCTAGAGTCGATACGTTATTCCGTATCCTACAGAATCGCTTCCAAGTTGCTTCCGTACTAAAAATTCGTATGAGTAACCCAAGACTCTTGCTTTATAGCCAACATTTTTTTAGTTCTACAACGAATAACAAACTGGTATTGGTGGCTGCATTTGTGTGGTATAAAACACAAGTCTTTGTCAATCTTCGAATTCAAGTAATTTAGAAATGCATTGTAATATGAACCAGAATTATGAAATCAAAATATTGAGTGCGTGCATCCTGGAGTCTGATACTTAAGGTTTGATCGTTATGCTTGCAATAATTATTAGTTCTATATATGGCACAGTTGGAAACTGTCAGCTTGAACCAGTACATCATTTCACATATCATGTTTCAACCATTGCGGATAACCTCTCGCTAGACAAGGAGATTCATAAACGGATTGGCAGAGCAGCTGTCTGTTTGTCTCGATTGAACTATCGAGTTTGGAGTAACTGCAAGTTGACTGTGAAGACAAAGATGATAGTATACAGCGCGTGTGTACTAAATGCTCTAATGTACGGCTGTGAAACCTGGACCAACCACGCAGGTCACGAAAGGAAGCTGAATGATTTCCATCTACGAAGCATCCGTCGTATCTTGAACATATCGCGGATGGACAGAGTGATTAATGCTTTCAAAGCTGGTATACAGAGCATGTTCACCATATTACGACAGCGCGGACAGCAGGTGCTTGGACACGTCTACAGAATGTAAAATGGTCGTTTTCCAAAAGATCGCGATGGCGAGTTGAAATCGGTAGGTCGACCTTTAGCAGACCGCACTGACGGTGCAAAGACATTTGCAAAATCGATATGAACGCTCTTGGCATTGACCCCGCGAGTTGGTACGAACTTGCTCTTGACCGTTCACATTGGAGTTAATGTGTAAAGCGCCGTCTGCAAGCTGGGGAGAAAAAGACACAGCTCTTGGCTGCCGAACGCCGATTACGCCGCCGGCGTGCAACTGTCGACCTACAACCGAGTTCTGACCATCTTTGAAATCGCTGTTGGAGAGATTTTTTCTCCAGAATCTGACTGTTTAGTCATTCAAAAAGCTGTAGAACATGAAAATTCATGCGAATGTGATATACAGCCATGGTCGACATCGACCGAAGTAGGCCAACAACAATATGGCACCAGATTCGAGAAGGAATGTTGCGCGTGCCAAAATTCGCAACTTAGTTTGACTCATAGATAAACGCTGGAATTCACACGAGAACGTTTGCCACACATTTCATTGATTATTGTGTTGTGCAATGTATAAATTCAGCGTATAATTCAGCGGAACACTTGCGAGAGGCAACAGGCAATTCAATTTTGTAAAAATATGCTTTCTACGTCGGTACACTGTATTCAGTTACTGACGGTCTTCCTTTCTTTGCTGCTGCACGGAAACACCGGTAAGTTACTTGAACAAAAATATTTGAAGTATTCTTGATTAAAATAATTTACACTGTATTTCAAGGATATAATAATCAGAAAAGCATATAATTTAGGGTAACCATACATATAGACATCGAGAATGCTTTGTCAGTGTGGAAAGTCATCTTATGTACTAAGGTGCCAGGTTGGATTTTGTCGACATAATTATCAAGCCCTGCCTTGAACATGTTCTGGCTGGATGCACAAATGGTGTGTATATATCGGAATATTTTGCTCTGTATCTGTATTCTGTTGGTTGACAACGTGTTTGGAGATACCCATGGAGTACACAATTGTTTAATACTTTATAACGGTCCATATGAAAAAAACACAGTCTGATTCGAGAGTGACAGCGTTCTTTCTTATATGGAGTGCCCGTTCTTTTAACGTGATTTATACGGTATTGATGAAAAGTCAGTCACAACATTCACTCAGCTCAGCTTCAGCGCCATTAAATATTCCGAAAAAGCAATCGTTCGAGAGCTTGTACAGTAAGTGAGTGAGATGTATTCCAAACTTCTTCATACGGCACGTATAATCTACAGAGCAGACGATATTCCAAGTTAAAATTCCTCCAGTGTTTTGTTGGCCTCCGTCTTTCGATTTTGACAATGGAAGTACATAACATGCACATGATTTTGTCATGCGAATGACTAAGTAGACGATTCGGGAATAACAATCACTTTCGCCTTCAAAATTTATGACGAAAAAAGCAAATAGCTGTAAAATACCATAGGATATACGTATAAAAGATAAACAAATCGTACTTTTCATGATTGCGTCCATGTAATCCAAATGAGGAGCAAAAGTATTTTTAATTGTGACATGGAGAGAGGAAATTTCGATCGAAAATGTATGTTGGGGTAATTTGTTTTCCAGGAGTGTGTGTAAGAACGAAGTGCTAAGGGAATTCAGTAAACGAAGTATTTTGTTCCACAAACGCTGCGCATTAGTGTATAGACAATTATTACTGGTTTGTATATGTAACGATGATGCATGGATGGTGTCTATTTTTCCAACCACTTGATAGCCTGACATTTGTGGAATTCTGAACCGTCTTCTGAGTTTGAGTTTTCAGTATCTTTGCACGACAATGCATCCACTTGTGTTTCTGAGGCTGACTTTAAAGTTCTTATTCTGACGTCACTGTGAATATATTTCCTGTGTTGTTGCCAAGTATGTCTGACGACGTCTGTCATAGCGCTTGTTAGGAAAGTGAGTTTCAAAGGATTTGGTCCATCATCTTTGTTCATGGATGACCGGGGTATCCTGAAGGTACTCGCAACGACAAACTCCCGCGCTGCTATCGTTTCTGCGATGTAAAGCCACTGTTTGTAGTCTTGTTTTTTCAACAACCTACATCGTATTATCAGCCTCTGGAAGGCCTAGAAGAATTAGACTGCGCTGGTTGCTTGATGTACGACAATTGAGACGCTCTTCATTGCGTTTATATGGACCTTATTCACTGAAAATATTACGAATAAGAATAATCACGAACAGTGTGTAAGGGATGGGGATTTGAGCACCACAATACTAAGAATAATCATTGTTTTCGGATTGCACTATTTAAGTCTTGACACCATAGCATCGAAAGAATATCTTTTTTGTGCAACATTTGTATCCTATAGCGTCAAAGTACTTCGAAACAAACAATAGTGTGAGGCATTCATGTTCTTGCAAGCGAAATACTCTGAACTGCTGCAAACACATTGGACAATGTAATATGGACCAGCATGTCTTGAAACATAAGAAAAAATGTACACAAAATTTGAACTTGTAGATCTATGTTTGATAAGGTTGACACGAACAAACTGTTCAATCACGTGTGCACATACACATGTAGTCGGGTTAAACCCGAGGCCTTTGACAAAAATCATCATTTGAATGCATTTTCATCACAAACATACCCACAAACGGTCAATGTGTCTCTGATTCGGTATGTTTTAATTGACCAAAATGATACACGGTTCCGTGTATAATGGAATAAGTTTCATAAAATAATCAATACACCTTCCAGAATGTACGTTCCTTTTGGAACCAAATTTAAACATAATCGCCGTATTTTCACTCGAACAAATGATATTCACAAATTAACTTTATTTTAGGCGAAGTTGGAACACTGGCTGTTTCACCGTCACAAATTTACATTTATCAGAAGCAACTTGTATTTCTGAAATGTCAGTTCAGCAAAGAAACCAAAAGTGGACGGTTAGTAAAACTTTCGGCAGAATTTGCCATGCATCTCAAGTTTTATTATTACCCTGTTAAAGTCATTTCGGGTTTTGGGGTAACAATGCCTATGTTAAAGATATTTTACATGAACTCATAATTTCGATTGAATAATTACGTAGATCCGTTTGAGACAGTGCACAGAAGTTTTATCGTTTTCGCGTTAGTTGTGATGCGTTGATCAAGTACGTGAAACATTTCATCTCATCTCAATGAATTACGCTTCAACACGGATTTCGTGAAATCCGAAACAACATTAGACATAAATTACTGCATCCGCAAACATGTTTTTAGGAAGGTTCTTAGTCGGACTTGTGCGGACAAATGCCAATTGCGTTTTGGGTATCGAGCGAAACATCTATCACTAGTTTGTCTGCTAAAATTCCACTTTCTTGCTAAAATAATTAGACACAAATTACTGCATCAACAAACATGTTTTTAGCAAGGTTCTCAATCGGACTTGTGCGGACAACTGCCGATTGCGCTTTTTAAATATCCATTTATCTATACCATTCGATGATAATTACTGCGGCATACAAGATGAATGCATGCCCACCGAGGAGCTTTGTCTACTGTGTCGGGAGCTTACCCCAGTTCCTAATTCGAATTTAGATCATTGTGTAGGGCTCAATGTTGCTGTTGTTAGCCTCGTCAGGTCGTCTTCCAGGATGGAGTTACATCACAAGCGCATGATGGTTTCATGAACCAAATATTGCCGAATAACTGAAAAATCTGATTGGGAAGAAACAATTGCTCACGCGGAGCTCACGCTGATATTTTGTACTCGGTCTGACAATGTAATATGCACCCTGATACCGTAATCTACGATCAGAAACCGAGTGTAATATCTGCTTTCCCCCAGCTTTCAGATGACGCTTTACACACTACCCCAAGGCTGAGCGGTCAAGAGCAATTTCTTACCCACTCGTCGGGTCAATGCCAAGAGCTTTCATTTATATTTCGTATACATATTCGTACCACATGTGCGGTCTGCCCAATAGTCGATTTCCTCAATTCAACTTAACATAGAGTAGATCTCTTGGGATACTACAATTTTCCATTATGTACACATGATCCAGTAAGGGTAGACGGCGCAACCATAAAATGGTTGACCAGCTTTCGAAAGTAATTCAGCATTGGTTATTTTGACCTGTTTTTTGCTGTATTTGGGTTATTCTCTCAAATTTTGTAGTCCACTATTTACGTTTTAAATTTTAATTCAGCACACCACTGAAGCAGTTTTAATTACCAATTTACACCAAAGTGGTCTATGATGACCAAAAGCATACCAGTCGTTTCAAATTAGAGCTAGTTTACTTGTACAATTTTGCTTCGTAGCTCGTACAGTGTGAAAGCCGTCTAAAGGTTTTGGTCAAGGTTAAATGAAAAAATGAATGTCGCACTTTTTTAAATTTTGTGTACAATGTGTAGGTGCGTTGTCTCGCTTCTCTCTCCTGGATTGGATAGCACCTTAAGTTATGATAAAAAATCTCATGAGTTCAATCTTGTTTCAGTTACACATGGTCGGTTGGTGGCACAGAGTCATTTTTGGTGAAGCCAGTCAGACACAATCGGATTACGATGGATTACTTGCGAAACTCAAAGCCTGTTGATGCGAACGAAACGCTGTGGTTTGTGGATCCACATTCATTCCCCGATAACTTGATTGATGGTGAATACGTCTGCACATATGTTGATGATTTAATCTCGATCCCGTCCAAACCCATTCGAATAACTACCCTGAGTGAGTGTGAAGTTTTCTCGATTTTTGATAGTGAGCATGTGCGTAGTTCAAATGGTGTTTGCCAAGCTGGTATTGCTCGTTCATGCTCGTTCGCCATCAAGCTAGATGTCATCATCAGCTGATGATTTCACAGTGATCTTGTCACATCCCATTCGAATAACTACCCTGGGTGAGTGTGGAGATTTCCCATTTTTGATAGTGACCGTGTGCGTTGTTCACAAGGTGTTTGCCAAGCTGGGATTGTTTGTTCAAGCTAGATGTCATCATCAGCTAACCTTCGTTGAACAACATTCGCACCCTGAACTACATGTAATCTGTGCTACAACCAAAGTAAAAATGTGTGTATTTTGGTCAAATTGACATTTAAACACCATAACTGGTTTATGGCTGTTTGCCAACATCAGGTGAAGACAGTGTGTTATAGTTAATATCAATTTTGAAATAAGGAACTAATGTTTTGGCTGAATGGTCCATACTAGTGTCTCATACTCAATTACCGAGTGTAATAACTTGTAATGATGTGTAATGTGGATGCTTTGAATAGGATTCATTTTGTCCCACACGTAACACGTGAAACATTTCTAACCGACTGGGAAGGTTATTTTCAACCGAGACAGGAACGTATTTGTTAACGTGATTGTTATGCTGTCGAAACTAGCCTCTAGTCATAGGAATTACTCGCGTTCGACGGCTCCATGTTGATTCGTCATGGCATTGTTTAAATTTGATCTAATTGAGAATTAATGCTGCTCCCAGATGCTGAAGAAATAGAATGCCTACACATATACGAGTAGTGCTTCGATCCGAAAGTTGGGAGGGAGGAATCATATCTCCTGAATCAGAATTTTGATTCAGGTGATGTATAGCAGACTATAAAATCGCTATGCGATTCTAATTTACACTCATGATAGATATCCACCAATGGTGGCCGATAACATAAGATTATTCATACATTAAATGAGCGATAAATGCTTTCATCAGATCAATCGAACCTAATCACGTTTTCTGTCCCAACATGGATTACGTTGTTTGTACATGCTTTATGACACTCGAACAAACATTGACCACGTCAGCAGACGCGTTTTACCCACACTCGACTATTTCGCCCTGATTAATTGCTGAGGTCAGCATTTCTAACGTTCACCAATCAGCCCAACATCGCAAGGGAACGCCAATTGATTAAACGCGTTTACTAGGCACGTGACACAAATTCGAACACACGCCTACCTTTTATGGGTAAATTAAGAAATTGCAACTCTGACATCAACACGCCTGTCCCGATTGTTACTTTGTTGTGATTTGCCAAACAATTACGTGCATCCGGGTCAGTTCAAGTCCACACCACGCTGAGCTCGTTTGATCGACGTGACGAATTGCATTGCGTTCGATAACAGACGACATTACCCATCACCTTATGCATTTAATGATGATTCTACTTGAAACGTCCTCACGCAATCCCTCCAAAATCCGTGTTATTGCAGGTTCGCGATTTTCGTTGTCGTCGGACGTTTCGACGCTTCATGCTCTTGTGTTGTACCGGTGAATGGTGTTCTGCCTATCATCCGAAATATGTCGATTAGCACTCATCCTTATCCACTTTATTCATCAACGCTATACAAAGGATCAATTCCGTGCCTTCGGTTTCACTGAATTTCAACAATGTTTGAACTGTAACTATGAGATATTCGATGACATCAAGCAAGCCATTGTGGTTAGGACATAATTAGCTTGAAGTGCAAAATCTCCTGATTTTTATTGGTCACATTGAACGTACTGGCCACAACGGTCTAATATTGACCAAACAAATCAATTGTCAGTGAAGATTTAAGTAATCTGTCTAATTGATCATAAAATATAAGGATTGCAAATCATCTCCCTGTTGTGATCGTAAAAACAAACGTTATTTGGCATATATTGTGTGATTCACTATTCAAATCAAAATTAACCGGATTAAACCAAAAAGAATGGTTACAAAACTTGGTAATACATTGTCACATGAGAGCCTTAAGAAAAAGACAATTGGTTTTGCCCATCGTTTTATATTATTCAGCGAAGCGAGCTACAAATATTATGCGAGAATAATATTGGTTGAAAATTTTTTTGTTGGCGGAGAACGAAAGCGAGTCTTTTGTATTTTCCATCTACCGTTATTCGTTTCAATCAAATTTAGCTCATTTGAACTATATATTCATATTTTCAGGTCGACCAATGATCCCATATAAATTCAAGGCTGTGTGTCTTCGTGAAAGTTCAGAGGTCAAACTTTCTTGGTTTACGAAAAACAACGTTGAAAGTATTCCATCAGCCAATATTGAAATGGTATCTACCGAACAAATGCAATTATATGGTGAGAAAGCGAGCACTCAAATTGAGCATTATAATCCAACCTATCCACAATGGCTGGGATTGGAGGCGAAAGCACAATTGGACAGAAATTCGTGGACAACCGTCAAACATGTTGGTGCTTTCGAATTTGGCACTTATGTGCACGATACTCGTGGAATAGAGCTAAAAGTCACCCTTCAATTGAACCGAGAAAATGCCTACTATTTCAGGGTGAGGACCAAAATCTTAGAATCCATGTCAGACGCAAGCCAAGTTGAACCAGCGCCGGTATTGACCATACCTTGTATAACGTCAATGTTACATGACTCTTTTGAGCCAAATTATCTCTATGTTTACGGAGGGAAAGAAAGATCATTGATAATACATTTGCAAGTAAGAGTGTGGTTTAAGAAGTTCTGATGTAGATCACAATTCTAATAATTCATTTCTTCCATTGAATTTTCTTTTAAATGTTATTATCTATTTATTGTTATATATATATATATATATATATATATATATATATATATATATATAATACAAACTCTATAAGATATTTATATACAAATGCGCATAGCCTTTCGAACAAATTAGCGGAGTTGACCGATATATGCACGCACTACTCAGCTGACATTATCATCATTACAGAAACATGTTATTCTTCCCAATTGATTGAAACGGAGATATCCTTTCCAAATATGAATTTTATAAGGAACGATCAAGAGATAATTGGTGGCTGCATTGCTCTTTAATATGATAATTGCCTCCAGTGCCGTCCAATATACAACACAGAATTCACCCTCTAGGATACAATTTGGTGTACTTTAACGCTGATATCTGGTGAACTTTGCATGATTGGCGTAGTCAACCTGTCTCCTTCATCTACGGAATCGTACAACGAACGGTTGATCCAAGTTCTTCAGCGCTTGACTTGCACTCAGCAAGCAACAATACTTATTGTGGGCTATTTTAACATGCCTACTCTTTATCTCAGAGACGTTTACTCCCCACAAAAGCTAGAATACTGATTTAGAGAGGTAATAAATTTAGTCAATTTATACAACCATGTTCACGATTGCACACGGAGAAGAGGTTCTGACCGTCCATCCGTCTTAGATTTGGTGTTGGCATCGGAAAAAGAATCTGTCGAAACGATCGGATTCCAGGCTCAGCTTGGTCTTAGTGACAATTCAGTGGTTGTGTTCTACTATGCTTGCAGTACTCATCAATCTCTGCTCCGACATATGCAGCACCATCTTTACGTGCGATTGGATTAATTTTGACCGATCGGTTTGATTTTTGAATATCTATTTGAAAGTTTGCTACGACGGATCTACTCATACAAGAATCATCCATCTACGACGTGTCGTTCCATGCGTGCGTCACTCGTGAATTTTCAATAGTTCGTTCGTTTATTTGAATCGCTTTGTGTTTCTGCTGTTAGATCAACCCATCGGTGTTTACCGCTGTCAGAAACTACTCGGAGAATTACTCAACTTGAAATCAATTTCACGCCAATATTCTCAACGGGAGGCTGGCAAATTTGCTGGTGACGAAATATTCCTACAACTCGTCACTTTCCGTGAACTCCACACAACACCACACAAACCAAACCCAGCAATATCGATTTTCGCGCTCTGATTTGTACTTTTGGTTGACCCCATTAACATGAAATGATCTGATGTTGCTGTGTTGATGAGCTTTCTTTTCACCAAGACGCCACCTTTACAAATGCGACTGTTAAAGGCCTGTCGGTCCTAAAGATCAGTGGTCCACAGAAAGTTACGTAGCCAAAGCCACCGGCTCACCCGAAGGTTCAGCGAAAACCCTCAGATTCAAAACCAAAAGTCACGGTGCAAAATATTCCCGAAGTGGACACGATACGTTTTCGATCTAAGGCAGTTGAAACGTTCAGCAATCAGCGAAAGCGACAGGCACGCAGTGTAATTTCGTTCCATGGAGTAAGCGTGATTTGCACCAACTTAAAGTAAACGAGTGATAAAGAAGAATGGAAAAGGTTGTGCAGCAGCATGGACTTGGAGCCAGTTGAACCACTATCATTGATACGACTGAATCGTAAACCTACTTCCTCAAATCTAGACTAGCAAGAACTGCTTAAAATCACCGTCAACTCTGAAAGGGATCTATAAGACATGTTACTATCCGCTTTTATCCTGCGTAGGGAGCGTTCCGAAACCACTGCAAGGATCTTTGCTGATGTGCCCTGGTGGGAAAGAGGCCGAAACTCCCAGCAATAAAGCAAAACGAAGCAGAGGGATGCTACAAGAAATTAGACTAGGCGCATCTAAACTTCATATTGGACAGATAGAATCACCACAAATAATTATAGAAATACTTCCAAGTCAGTAGTTGACGTGTCAGAAACAAATTCAGCCGATACTAAAGATCACTGTATTCCAACAGTACAACCTCAACAGGATCAAGCATCCTTGCAAGCAAAAACCCTTCAGATGCCGACTCTGGAGGAGACGGTCTAGCAAATATTCTGCACTCCGCTAGCCTCCTTCCCCACATCCCATCCTCGATGAGAAAAACAACTATGAAATGCATCTACACCAATGAAAAAGGTTTTGAAAACAAAATCGGTGAAATTTGTGCAGTTTTTCTGACATGTTCACCAGTCATCCTCTTCGTAACAGAAACGTGGCTACAGACTCACCAAACAAATAGTGACCTAGAATTACCCGGAATGTCAATTATTCACCATCACCGTAAAACGAGAGCAGGAGTAGCTTTCTATTATAGACAAAGCCTTCTGTGCTGTGAGATTACGCATCCAGACAATGTGTTGGGGGATGCACTGTGGTGTTCAATCCGATTAGCCAACGGCGAAGACTGTGTTTTAGGAGTAGTATATCGCCCACCGTCTGCACAGGAAACTTACAATCTGACTCTACTCGACAAAATTCGCATGAAAACTTCCAGATTCACTTGTGGATTTTTAATTATGGGTGACTTCAATTTACCAAATCGGCAGAGCAGTATCTTTTACCCAGAACACTCCCTCGAACGCGCATTCAGTGAGTTGTTTGACGATATTCCTCTTTATAACCACATTGCATGTAATACCCGATACTGCGGAAACGATTTACCTTCACTCTTTGATCTCCTTCTGACAAGCAATGAGCGCGACATTTATAAAGTTGCTTACGAAAGTCCACTGGGACTAAATGATCGCGTCGTCATGCAGTTTAACTATCTGTTTGGAGCTGTTAGAAAAAATGATGCCCGTAAAACAGTTTAGACGGATCAACATTATGGCTTTGAGTGATGCACTTAAAAACACGATTAACTGCCAACCGGAAACAATCAACGTACATGAATTTTGGGTATGGCTAATATCTAATCTCAAGAATTCAATCGGAGTAAGCTCCGAATTTTTCCCCATGAAATCAAGAAAATACCTCGAATTTAAACTAAGAATTAAAACTCGTAAGTGGTTAAAGGTACGAAAAACTGTTTGTGGACACCATCAGCAAAACGCATCATTAGAGACCGGGGAAACATTCCGTTTACTGCGGAACAAAGTAAACAAATTTATCATCCAAGGCAAGTTGTACTTCTGAGAAGTGATATCACGCATGATGGAGCTGAACCGTAAAATACTTTATCTTGTGGTTAACGATCAAGCTTAGGTGTAACCTGGAGTTGCGTCCGCGAACAAGTCAGCTGGACCAACAACAACTGCATCAGAAACTGCTGAAGCTTTCGCCACGTTTTATTCATCTGTATTCAACCCGAGAGAACATGCAATAAACATCCCACATAAAACCATTCCACCCACCGTTGCCATGTGTGAAATAAATGTCACTTCAAAACCCGTCCTTAAAGGTTTATTTAATCTAAAAACCGGATAGTCTCCTGGGGCCGACCGAATAACCCCGCAAATATTGAAGCAATTTGCGAATTTTCCATACAAACCACTCACAAACTGCTTCAAGCAAACACTGTCAAATGGAGTGATTCCTACAGATTGGAAACGCGGCATAATTTCTCCTATTTATAAAGGTGGAAATCCCTCCGATGTTTCTAATTACCGACCCGTTACTCTGTTATCTTTGAATTGAAAATTACTTCAGCGACTCATTGTTTACGATATAATGAAACATTTCGAATATAAGCAGTTGCTTTCGAGGAAACAGCATGAATTTAGGCGTACTTATTCCTGTTTGTCTAATTTACTGATAACGCTGGATGATTTGACAAAATCCGTGGATAATGGGCAAGCAACACTCCTGCTACTAATATATCTCAAAAGCATTCGATCGTGTTGAACATTCCCTACTACTGCAGAAGCCTGAAAGGCTTGGTGTCAATGGAAAGTTGTTGATTTGGCTAAATTACTACCTAACAAATCGCACTACCCAGGTAGGTGTTGATGGTGCATTATCAAACCAATCGCAGTGGAGTTCTCCAAGGTTCATTCCTTGGTTCATCCCTCTTTCTGGTTTATGTCAATGAAGTACCCGAAATTCTTCGATGTAACATTTCGTTATTTGCGGGCGACATAAAGATATAGCGTTCCATCCGTAGCCCAGAAGACTGTCTGCTATTACAAAACAATCTTGATACGCTTCACAGCTGGTTGTTGAAGAACAACCTCACTTTAACTTTAACAAATACAGGATCATGAATGTGGGGAATCGAGTAGAGTTCACATATCATATAAGTTCGCAAGTCCTTGAAAATCGCAGTGGAAAAAAAAGATTTGGGTGTTTGGATATGCTCGTTGATATAAACCTCACTTCAAACTAAAATTAACTTTAAAAAAGCAAAAGCGCCCCAAATCTACTCAAAGGGGTGTTTGGGAAATTTTCTCCCAAGATATTTCAAAGGATCATTAATACCTATTTGAGACCAGCCATGGAATACGATGTGCAATTGTGGTCTCCGTAGCTCAACAAAACTAGTTCTCAGCATCCGAAACAAGCCTTTTTAAGAAAGGTTAGCTCAACTGAATCTGTTCGACTTTCCCTATCGATGAATCAGGGGAGACCTTATCTTACTTTACAAAACATTCCAGATCCCGAACCATCCCTTACAAGATTTATTCACGTGTAGGGATACGATAAATTCCCGCCTGAACTGTAGAAGTTATTTTTACTCTGTCTGTTTTACTTGGAGCAGTTTTCCTTCAACCGTTGCTCACTCCACTAGCTTGCATGAAAAAAACCTTGAATTACCTTGAATTAATGGGGTGGTTCGCCGGGTAGATAAATGGATAGAGATGACGTGGGCAGCCTGGATGCAGCATAAAGCCAACATTCCTTCTAATCCATGGCAGCATTTCCGTATGTTACGCAACGAAGTGACTTCACTTATTCGAGAGGATAAGGAAGCGAATCAACTGATGCTGTTGTCAGAAATGGAACGCAACCCTTAGTTACTATAAAAAAAATCATGAACGCGAAATCAAAAGACAAACCAGTATTTTTGCCGTCATGAATAGTGAAAAACTCGCTGAGACCGCGTTGGAAGCCGCAAATGCTCTCGCGATTTATTAATCTAAAGTGTTCGTGCTAAACGATTCAGTGGAACGTTGTGAGTATTCTGTCGACTCTGGAATCGGAAGATTGAGCGAAATTTCGATAAATCCAGAGAATATCGCAAGTCAATTGCTCGAACTAAATGTAAGGAAATTCCCAGGTGCGGATGGCATCACACCGGATGTGCTCAGGTTCTGTCATCGTCAGCTTTGTGAACCGCTTTGTAGCTTGTTTAACTATTTGATGCTTAAGGAAGTGGTACCGAAATATTGGAAGTCAGGCGTGATTTCACCTATCTTTAAAGGAGGCTGAGGATCCGACGCTGCAAATTATCGTCCCGTCACACTATTACTTGTTATTGATATGGACATGGAACGTATAGTCTCGGAAAGAATCGTTGCACACTTTGAATTGCGTAATTTGTTTTCACCAGCGCGGCATAGATTTTGATCTCATCGCTCTTGTCTAACAAATCTTCTCATGTCGTTAGACGACTGAATGAAGGAGTTTGATATATATATATATATATATATATATATATATATATATATATATATATTCACGTCTGTTACTTAGACATTTCTAAGGCTTGTGACAGAGTCGATCACTATTTGCTTCTTCAAAACGGATACGTTTAGGAATATGTGATTCAATCCCTCCATGGTTGTAGGACTAACTGTCCGATCGCCACGCCCGAGTTAAAGTAAACGGAGTGGTATCCCCAATGTTCAAAACTACCAACGATGTCCCAAAAGGATCCGTGCTAGGCACACTCCTCTTTTTAATATACATAGACTATTTCCACCCACATGATATCATCCAAAATGGTCCTGTTCTCGGTTGATATGAAAATTTGGACTCAAATGTGTTCTGCGGATGATTGTGCGAAACTGCAACTAAATTTGGTCAACGTGTCAAATTGGGCGGCCATGAATGATATGACATTCAACATACGGAAAATAAGATTTTCCACATTGACAAGAATGTTCCTTGAAGATATCGATTGGAAACTGAAAACGCGACATGCAGCTCGTTGGAATAGATCTTGGAGTATGAATTAACGGAAACCTGAAGAGCAAGGTTCACTGCCAGAATATATATCAACAGGCCAACAGATTGTTAGACATCTTTCGAAGAATATTTGAACATTCTCACTGGCAACGTTACCAAGGATAATGAACGCCTACATACGCTATAAGATGAAGTATACCGTAAAGGTTTGGGCTCCTTGGCAGCGAAAGTATATAGCTCACTTTCACAAAATCTATCACAGCGCAAAAAATGTTAGTGATGGGTCTTAGCAGTGTTCGGTATACCGAAAGATTGCGACGTCTGGGTCTATGTGACTTTACCCGAAAGAGGAAACGACGTGATAATATTTTGATATAGAATTATGTTTACCGAAGATCATCCACTAAAACACTTGCTTGATGTGTGTGATAGGAAAGTGACACACGGACACGCATTATCCCTTTACGTCCCAAGTTCCCGTATTGATTGTCGGCGGCATTTTTCCGTAAGTGATATATTTCTTTGGATTTCCCTACCACAACATCTAATGGACACTGCTTGCCTGGCTGGGTTAAAAGCGAAATTTGGCTTAAACATGCAAAATAATTTCACTCGTGAGCCTTACATTTGATATTCTCTATTCCTTTTATACTATTATATTTTCGACATTTTAATTCATACCCTAATCCTGTGGTGTTGTAAAGTATCAACTGTTTTAACCATGAATCCTTGAATCCCTGAATCCTTGAATCTTTCTAAACTCTTGCTCCGTACATGTTCAGAGACTAAATATCGAACACATGCTGATATTCCGTGTTGGGAGAGAAACTGTAATTTAAACAATTGGGGAAATCTGACCAACGCAGTGTGATTCCTTTTAGTTTTCCCGAACACACTAACACTGCTACGGGTAGTGAAATATAACACCATGATTACAAACAGTGTCTCTACGTTGCCAACAGCACCGGTGCTCAAGAGGGAGTCTTGGTGGACACGTTTAGAATACCTAGGTCACCAGACTATAAAGTGCGGAACCAACCTCTAAAAATACCATTATTAATGATATGTTTGATGGAAACAATTAGTGCTAACTGTGAAGCAAATCATGAGAATATCCCGAAGAATGCCAGAATATGAGACCCAGATTTTCTACACCGAGTCACACACAAGTGTAGCGTGCACAAAAAGAAAACGTTTTGGCGAAGAATGCGTTTGCTTTTGTGCCTTTGAATGATGTAGTCGACACATTTGAGATTTGACCGAATCTATGCCTCAAAATGAGAGGATGAATGACCTGTTATTTTATTTTGAACATACCTTTGTTCGAAGTAGACGAATTAGAGGTAGAAGAAAAAACTTTGCACCAGCTATATTTCCACCTGAAACATGGAATAAGTATGAAGACGCAAACAGTGGTGTTGCCTGAACGAATACTGCCGTAGAAGGCTGGCATCATGCCTTACAGTCACTCTTTTCTTGCCAACATCCAACCATGTGGACATTTCTTAACGGTTTGCGAAAGGATTTTTGACAGCAAGTGCTGGGGATCATATCAAATAGAAGGAGAATTATGGTGAGATACGCACCTGGACATCTCGAACAATTCAGCGATACTCAACTACGGAAAGATTGACGTTTTTAAAATCAATTGCATATCTCTCCAAATTAATTTGAACGTATTCGGCATTCTTCAGAATATTAATTGACTTGGGATGAAGTGTCTTGGCGATTAAATGTCTCGGGATTAAATGTCTGACGATTAAGTGCCTGACGATTAATTGTCAGTAAACCTGTTTTTATGCACTAACATTTTCATTTTAAACTACTTATGATTTTTGCTGCATTTGAGACCATCAAATATCTTGAATTACTTTGAATAATTGACTCAAAATCATTGAGCATGTCTTTGCTGACATGACGTTATCAGATCAGGTTTCCACTTTTAGAATAATACGCAAATGCTGTTAAACATACGTGATTTATCCACATATCCTTTCAAATCTCTTCCCACTTTTAATCTCTTGATTAGATTTGGCTTATGGTTTTCGGTTTTCCTTCAAACAGCACAAGCCGCCTCAACAAATTTTCAACCTGGCCTACTTGTACAGGCTCGTGATAAGATGCATTGATTGTGCTGAAGCAAAATTCGAGTTTGAGTACGAAACGAACAGTCCTTATGTGAAATTCGTAGATCAGGTTGAGTTGAATAACGACCGTGGGGATAAAGTCATTAAAAAGATTGAGACATTCCGGTTGTATCGGGTAAGTGAGTTTGTATATTTTTAACTGTTAAAACGTTATTAAATAATATTATGTAAATATACAAGCGTTGAATGTCAATACAACGTTTATATTTGTCTGCATTTATCATCGTAAAGCATAATCAATAAGTTCAATTGTTTCAAGTTTAATAATCTACATTTTTCTTTGCTTGTCGCGAATGTTATATTATACGTATAAACTTTCAGGTTACGTTGTACAAAAAATCTGACGGATTACCTTTCCGTAGAATTATGTCTGCACGTGGATATTCAGGAGAGGGCATTCCGAAAACTGTAGTAACATCATTAGAAGTGGTCCATGTCACTTCCAACACGTTGGTCTTATCTTGGAACCTTATACAGTTGGAACAATTACAAAACGAAGCGAATGGTTATTTCAAAGGATTCCGCGTGACCGGCTGTCGAATACGTGAATCCATAACGTCATGCAGCACAGGGAACACATTTAAACGTGTGAGTACATGGAGTGTTCAGGTATACTTAAGAGATCTAATGAAGAAGCATAAATACACTTCTTTTTTCTAGCAACTTTTGCTTGGAAAAGTCCCAAAAGAATTTCGAAAGCAATTTGCTTTACGTAAACGGCTTATACAAAATACCGACTCCAGTGAGGTGACTTCAAATCAAGGCGATCCCGTTTACGAGGCTTTGGAAACCAGAGGGGATAAATTTGTTGCATACGTTGGGGGATTGCAGGAAGAATGGGATTATTCAGTTTATGTCGAAGTAATGAATATATTAAATGTAGGAAATTCCAGGTAAGAATTTACTCGAAATTGATGGTTAAACTGTTCGATATTTTCGATGGGTTAATTCGTCATTAAAATATATGGAAGCAGCTGCTTACCCCGTGTACGAAATAACTATTAGTGGTAGGATCATTGGTCTGGCATTATATGTTTACAATAGAAACCTAAATCTACTTTGATTTATATACCTAGTAGTCTTATTTAGCAAATGGTTTTGATATTGCCTCTGTTATACTCTCTGATTGATTTAAATTAATTAATAAAATACTTATCTCGTCTGCATAAACCGGGATGCAGATGCCTGAAAAGGGAGAGTTGCGGAATAACAATCAGTTCAAATCGAGCAGTTTGTTGACTGTGCGTTTTAGCTTTCTTACTTATAGACTTCCTTCAGTGAAGGCCAAATCGAGATGAATTGGCTTATTTACCCAGCCAGCACAGCGTGAACTCAGTCAAGGTCTATTGACGATGCGTATCACACGTGCATCGCATTACGTGTGACATAAGTTTGAGATGCTCATAAAGCGAAATCGCTAGTGGAATTATGGAGGGATGATTGCAGTTTATTAGAAAAACAAGTTGATTGTGAGTGAAAGAATTATTATAAACGCAATGCAAAGAAATTTGAGTGCAATCAGTTAGAGCTCATTTTTAGTGCAACGTTTCACTTCTGACACAGAAGCTTCGTAAGACCAAGGGTGATAGTCAGGACAGCGAACATGATTAATTAGTAGTCAACCTCACACACACTAGTAGACAAATCGTCCACTGATCTTGGTCATTCCCAAGAGACATGACACATTGTAGGCGTACTATAGGCTGTTTAGCGGTAAGGTCAAATAAGTGGTGTGGGGTTGACTACTACTTAATCACGTTCCCTGTCCTGACTATTACCTTGTTCTGACGAAGTATCTGTATCAGAAGTAAAACGTTGTCGAAAAACCGCTCAACGGATTGCACTCAAATTTCTTTGCATTATGAATACACGATCGGTTCCACACATATTCCAATCGATTACTATAAACGGTTTGAACTGAGAGATATTGGTAGAGATAATCGCAAGTTGGGTCGCAGTATTCATTAATGTTATGTTGAGTATTTGGTCAAAAAGATTTTGTCTTTGCCCGCATAGGTCTTCACCAAGCCGACATATTACCTGAATTTAAAAATCTAGTAAATATTTCGCTTCGTTTCGATAAACATGCACAAAATCGCACTGCATTTCAAGAATTATAATGCTTCTATTTTGACTTGGTCAATATTAACGTAAATTAGGTCCACGTATTTATTCGTTTGAATATTTGTAACCTCAAAAGTCGTATATACCCAATCCCTGAAAATTAATTTGCTTATATGCACTGCGTTAATTCGAAGTGCTTTCAGTGGTCCGTGAAACAAATTATGGTACCGCTCATCAGATCGATAAATGCTCTCTCCCTAAACGATAAATGGAATGTGCTTGAACATAAGGCAGAAGTGCATCATTCGCCACTCTCCGATCCATCCATCGCCACGTAATATCTGATAACTACCAAATTATAACATGATTATGTCAACTATAATCAATACCGTACATATTGCTCTCGTCAATCGAGATGATCTTACACTCAAAATGTATCACCACCACTACATAGTTATGAATAAGCTGTATTTGAGACCATAATTGTTACACGTTTTCATATTATTTTTGATTCTTTCAGCAATCAAATCGCTATCAAAACACTCAAATCAATCCCAGGGATCCATATCGGGTCGGTCACCAATAACGAAGCGGAAATAAGGTGGCCCATACTGGAAGAAGCTGAAGGCTGCCTGAGCAGCGTTGCTAAAGGTAACTTAAAAAGAGTTCCGATAATCTATAAAAATGACGCAATTCTAAGTAGTTGTTAAATCGAAATCGGTTGACGAGGAAAATGAATACTTGGTTGCTTCTGCAGATTTGGTTGTCAAATATTTTATTTATTTTGCTTTCCCACAAACGTTACTGTATGATAAATTGTTTGGCACCAGTTACGGATATGATTATCAAGATAAAACCTGGAATATCGATATAAATATAGATACAAGCAACACATCATTTGTTAGTAACGGAGATTGAAAAAAACCTTGTCCGTCAACCAGTAGTGTAGATTTGAAATTATTTGCACTCATAAATAGCCGCCATGTGTCCTAGCTACGGTGAACATTTCGATATATTTCATTGGCAGATATTAGCCGTAACCTTGTAACAGTTACGAGAAGTACCTTAACGTTGTAGGATTTCGTCTAATAAGCCTTAAAATAGTGGAAAATTTGTCAACAAAATTTTACTTGAAACCCAATGTTAATTAGACCGCTAGAAACCGGTTGTGTTGCGTAAGTGCAACGATTGTGAGCGCCCCCTAACCGGTAATATCCGTTGATTTGATCGTTTGATTATGACCACACTATATGGACCAGTCACCCAAGTTTCATCTAAATAACACTGGCCCTTGAAGTTAAACTTTCTTTATTTTCGTTTTTTGAAAAAGGATTACTCAGCGCACTCACGTGATTTACAACCAGACCTTTCGATGAAGGTATTTTTGATGAATGTACTATAGTATAGAGAGAGAAAATAATAAGCTGTAAAATTTATATAGGATCTATTTCGAATGATTTCTTGCTCTCTTAATCATCCGATAACGTAAACTAGACTATATTAAACAGTGCAATTGTAGTATCGCACACTTCTTGTTGAACAATCTGTAACTGTTCTCATGGATATTAAATTTTTTAGCCAACCAGCAATACGAATTTGCTTCCACCGTAACCTGTACAGCCCATTCCAAAATCCACATACGCAATCTCAGCCCGGGTAATTTGTACTGGATAACTGTGCGTTTGTTTGCCGGGGGAATCGAAACGTGGGCTAACAATTTGGCAGTAAAAACTCATTCGTTCGCACCAAGTAAGTTTCCCAGCTTGATTAACTGATTCTTGAAAAATGCAGACTCTAAGGATTTATCGTATAATACCGTTTTGGACATCACAATATTTTGATCTAGATTGAATTCGCAGAACTACCATTACAATTCGGTCGTTAGTGTCCAGGTGGGGTTGGTTTCAAGTAAGGGAAATGCTAACATTTCGACCAGGAATGCGTTCTGCGAATTACTTCTTGATATCGAAGAGGAGTCTGTGTTTACATAAGGGAATTGCCCGAAAATAAACAAATCTGTTGCAACAATTGAACATCCTTCTAAAGTAATGATGCAACATTTACATAGAATACCAATGACATCGGAATATGTTGTAGATGCTAAAAATATTACAAGTTTACTCAGCTATACTGTACTAATCACTATTTCGATTGGCGAAACTAAAATAGGGAAAAGCAGCTACAACGAATGCAAGTGAACATCGGAATAACTGTATACAGTGTTAAAAATTAAGTAAATATATCGATGCACCAAGAGCTTTTATACGTATAATCGATTAAGAATTATAGTTATTAGAAGTAACCGGGGCAGGTCCATCAGGACTGCAGAATGTACTGAATTTGAGGGACTTCGTGTCTTCCTGTTAGTTTTAGGAGTCCTGGATAGATTTCCCAAAGGATGGGAAGTGATCGATGAATTTTCGTATGCGAGGATTAACTCGCCCTTGGTTTAATATTCACAGGACAATTGTTTAAGTTAATTGAATTATTGTTGGCGGTGAGGGCTTCAAGGAAATTTGATCTAAAGTTAATCACGTCAACCATGTGATTCAGCACACTTACCGATTGTGTCCTTCTTTAACAATTCTAATTACGCTAATTACTTCCATTCACAAATTTCCCAACAGAATAGAGTGCCAATTGACCAAGCGCATTTATTACGCAAATGCCAAAGAATTAAACATAAACGTATCTGATCTAGGCAACGCTCGTTCGCTAATAGATCACTGTCCAGACATGGTTGTGCTGGTTGTTACTTCGATCTTATTTGACAAAGGATTTCGTACAAACAGTTTCAATTTTGACCTTCAACACACTGAGCCCCGTTGACCAACCTTGACGTATTGTATATTGTTCAATAGCTGTGTTTTCCATCAGTCCATGTTTTCGAGAATGCTGTCTCTCGGACCGTGTTCATGCGCTTCATCCAAAAGCTGAATTATTGTGGGTTCGTGGATATTGTAATCGGGCAGAGTGTGATTTTCTGCATATCACCTGAAAGCTCGTGTGTCAAACTTCACACCTCGACATTATCTCAGATTTTCGGATAGGTGGAAGTGTGGTGGTGTTGGGTAAGTCGGTCAAGACAAAATTCCTTAATATTATCAGATCATTTTTACCAAGAAGATAATGTGAATAATCAGATCACACAGCTGCGAACTTGTTGTCATTAGCCTTCATTGGTTGATGTCCTCCGTGGATGTACAGCAGAAGCGCATGATGTTTTCACGCGCCGTAGTGATTACTAAAATCATCCGAATCGTTTTGAACATTTTCTCCCGCAGCGCTCACTGCGATATGCGTTAATCTGTTGATCGACGTCATGTTTACACCGACGGTGTGAACTACGTCCTACAAACCAGAGAAGTATCTGGTGTTCCTCAACTTGCACATGACGCTTCACACATTGCCTCCAATGTGAGCATTCGAGGCAAAGGCTTCCAAACTCGTTGGATCAAGAGCAAGATCTCTCATAACTGTTTTGCAAACGTCTTTGAACCGCAAGCTCGGACTACCTAAATGTCGGCTTCCCAATTTCAACTCTCTATAGAGTAGATCTTTCTGAATACGATCATATTACATTCTTTAACAATGAAGTAGCCAGCGTAGGAACCTCTGTCTTAGTTGAGTCAACATGCTCTGTATACCTACTTCAGCTTTCTTCACTTTTCCCAGCACTGATATTTTCGGGATATGTCGAATGGGTAACATTCAAAGTTTGTTCGTGTCTTGCGTTTATGATCAAGGATATAGTACCATAAAATAATTTTTGGTTTAGACCATCTTTTAAATATTGACAGTCAGATTGCGGTTGCTTCTACTTCTTCTTCATGACAGTAGATGTTCTGCCAATCCACTTATCACTCTCATTGTCTATTAGTGATGGTTTTTAACATTAACGACGTTGGCGATACAGTCCCTTGACCAAGGACCTTAGTCTTTTTTATGTTGATTTTAAACTTAAATTTTTTGCAGTTAGTTGAAATCAACCGCTCTCCACTTAGCCTCTAATCGCACAAATGGATTGCCCAGACACTCAAGTTAGACAGCTGTATTTCCTGAGCATATATATCATCTCGGAATTTAACTGAAATTTTATAGAGGTAGATTGATACAAGTATAATCAGCAGCGTGGAACACAATCATATTATTATACGCCTTTGTTCTCAACAGCTCCTAATTTATATTTTTAGTTTCTTTCGAATAACGAAGGAACAAAGGCTATTAAACCTATAGACGAATTAGTAATAGATTCCAATAATTTGATTCCACTCATACAAAGTCTCGTGCCATCGAAATCTTCCAGATAAGCCTTCTCCTCCGGTGGATTTGAAAGTGCACTGCGTTAACAATCCTGGACTTTTGAAGACAGCGCTTTTGGAATGGAAACTTGAACCTTATTCTGCAGTTCCGTCTGAATTTATTTTTGAATGGATTGCTGGCTATGATCGTTTTGTCAATGCACAGATTGACAATGAAATTGCAGGGCAGAGTATGGCAAACAAAACCCAATTTTGGATCAGTAAGCACACAATTACGGCACGGATTGCAGCATTGAATCAAGTTCGACTAGGAAGATGGCAAAGTGTTTCCTCGGAAGACGCGCTCTACATTAAACATTATGTTAGTTCAGATAATTGGATATATTTTACTGCGGTCGTGTCGCTGTATTCGGATTTGATATACCATTTTCGGGTTCGTTCAAAACTCAACGGGTCAATATCAGATGCATCAAATGTTTCGCCAGTTCCCGAGTTGAATTCATTAGATTTTTGTTACGTCCATCCAAGCCCGGTTCAATCAATACCAAATTTGTTGTTGGTTTACGGCACGGGAGAAAATCAATTAATGATTCGTTGGACAGTAAGTCTCGTGAATGTTTGCAGCATTTTATCAGATCTGATAAATTTTGCTCAAAGGAAAATGCAGCTGAATAGCAGTTTTATTTTCTAAATGAAGCTGAACTATTCAATAAAATCGTCATTGACTCTTAGTTTTCTCTATATACTTTGGATAACAATCTTACACTATCGCATATTTAAGATTAGTTATTGAGATTTCGTTGGAATTCTCGTTCATTTCAAATCTCGCATCATTAGGAATCATTAAACTTGAAAGTAAAAAAGAAATATTGGGGCCACGTGATTTTGATTTTATATGGTGTCAAAATCTAATAAATTAGATTGCGTACATTCCTTTTTCCAATATTAAATATCACATAGTACTTTAAATGGCATTAGTTTAATGTCGCCTCCAATTCCATTAAAATATCGTGTGCAATGTATCGGGTGATAGAACAAGCTTGCATAGGTTTATCTGCTGTAATATTGCTGTGCGTTCATAAGGTTTTAGATAAAGGGCGTAACAAAGTTTGGCCTCAATTTATAATTACCGCAACAATCAATGGACAAGCGTTATCGAAATCTTTGTGCTTAGTGGAAAAGAATAAAGAAATTCGGATTGATTATTTGTGAAGTAAAAGCATATTTTAGGATAGGTATTTTCACTGGCACAAAATTATTATAATTGGTGATTTAAAATACAATTCATATGCTACTATACAATATGTATCCAATTTTAGAACGAAAAAGTGTGTGCACACACACGGAAAATGAATTAAGCGCTTCAAGCCACAAATTCTGGTTTTTGGGTGCTATCATCCAAAATGATTAGACATGACACATATGTTCTCCCTATTTTAGGGTTATAATTACAAAATTACATGAATCTGATTAACGGAATGCTTATTCTACCTGGCAAGTTTGTTTACAGATTTAAATTGACATACCTGCACATGTTCAACTGCTAGAGATAGGGTGTGCTAATGAAGAGCTTACTATAAGCCTGTGAACCCAAAACATTCTCTAACTCCGAGTTGTAGCTCAATGTTTTAATGACCGATATCCGGTTTCACCTCTCTGTTTGTCTAAACATTGGTTTACAGCCTATCAATCTTGGTATAAATATTTGACTTCAATCTTCGAAATAGAAATGCGTGATTACTTGATATTGTACCAACCAAATTTACTATGTTCCCTATTAAGCCATTACCAGACATTCTACACGGAGGACCTGGATTCCATTATGATCTGACGGTTAGATGTGTGAGCTGTTCAAGTGACCAAACTTACAAAATGAACATTCAAGCAGAAAAATGTCAAGTTGAGCTCAATCCAACTTCAAATATCGCGGAAAATGTATACACGGAAGTTAGAAATTTCAATATTTTACCATTCAAAAGATATGAGGTTAGTCAAAAAGTTGATATTGAATGATACTATTCCACGTATACAAAATGTTTGTTTTAGTTTTATATTAAATAACAATCATTTATTACCATCTTTGATACAATATAACATTGTCATCCTGCTTCTTGACCGATGAGCTTAAAAACCCCAGAGGCTTTTAATTGTAATAAAGATATTCAGAAGCGTAGTCCTCAAAAGCTTGATGAATGAAACAGATATCGGAGTTGACAGTTTCGGACGACTTGCATCAAAACCATATCGGCATGCAATAAAAGATTAAGCATCATATATACAATTCCTTTAGTTATTTAAATATATATTACAACCCGAGCCTACGAATTCAATCTCATTCATATGCCGTCTGTGATTACGAAAACAGCGAAGTTAATTATAAATTTATTGGCATATTCTTTTTATAGATGTTTCTCAGGGCATTCAATAAACATCCCAATAGCATCTAGTTCGTTCGTTCATTCCTGCGTCGATATATATATATATTATATGATATATATATATAGTAATATATATATATATATACAAGAGCAAGAGTGGCATAGTAGCGAGAGTGGCATAGTAACGAGGTTTTGTAAAAACGGCTATATTTTCTCAAGTCCATCATTTTATTTGCTCAATCGATCAGTCCAAAGCTCTCAGAAATCGTCGGCTGACGCATCTTCTTTCGTCGGATCTCGTTCATCTCTGTCTAGCCGATCACACGCTTGCATCAATCTCGTCCAGGTTGAAGACTTCATCTGCAGAGAACTGCCTTAGTAAGGGCCGGAGAACCTGCTGCTGCCAATCAATAAGAGATTGGGAATCCACCTCTCCAGCTTCGCCCTGCACTGTCTTGAACGTGACGCCATTGCGCGTCTTGAAGCTGTCTAACCAACCGTCGCTCGCCATGAAGTCTGGGATGTGCATGAGCTCGGCCAGTTTTATCGCCTTCTCCTTGATCAGATCGCCGCTGACAGGCAGATTCAGTCCTCTTGCTTGCTTCAGCCCCATCAACACTCCCTCCTCAAACTTCGGGTCGTAATGCTGCGTCAGCTTCATGCGCTTCGATGGAACTCCAGCATTGATTGCAGCTTCAATTGCATCCTCCTTGCTGAGAATGCCCTTCACGGTGGTTCTCTTAACTTCTCTTAACAACGACATGCCTCTTTCCTACTCTTGCTTTAAGTATCGATAGCTAGACCCACGAAAGCGCGCGCACAAACAGACACTCACAACAGTGACATCGTTATTTTTCAAACTATTCAGCCCATAATGTCAGCTCAGAAACGCAAGGGAACTGACTTTACGCTGAAGGAGAAGTTCGAGATCATCGATACTGCAAAGAAGGAGCCAAATCAGTCTAATTTGGCGAGGGAGATTGGCAACAAATGGGGCGTCGAAGTTGAGAGAACCACCGTGAATGGCATTCTCAGCAAGAAGGATGCAATTGAAGCTCCAATCAAAGCTGGAGTTCCATCGAAGCGCATGAAGCTGACGCAGCTTCACGACCCGAAGTTTGAGGAGGGAGTGCTGATGTGGCTGAAGCAAGCAGAAGGACTGAATATGCCTGTCAGCGGCGATCTGATCAAGGAGAAGGCGATAAAACTGGCCGAGCTGATGCACATCATAAACTTCCTGGCGAGCGACCGTTGGTTAGACAGCTTCAATAAGCGCAATGGCGTCACGTTCAAGACAGTGCAGCGCGAAGCTGGAGCGATGGATTTTCAATCCCTTATTGATTGGCAGCAGCAGGTTCTCCGGCCCTTACTCAGGCAGTTCTCTGCAGATGGAGTCTTCAACCTGGACGAGACTGATGCAAGCATGTGATCGGCTAGACAACGAGATTAACGAGATCCGACGAGAGAAGATGCGTCAGCCGACGATTTCTGAGAGCTTTGGAATTATCGATTGAACAATAAATATGGACTTGAGAAATAAAGCCTTTTTTACAAAACCTCGTTACTATGCCACTCTCGCTACCACTCCCACTCTTGCTCGTCTCCCATATATATATATATATATGTCAGTGTAGAAATGCATTCGGATTGAAACTCCGCCGTCGCACTCGGAAATGAATTTAAATGCAAAATATGGCTTGGAGAAACTAAAGCCGTTTAACCAACGAAACTACATGGGAAACATCTCGAACACTCAGAAACCACGTTACTAAACTTATTCATGAAGAAAAAATATGGTATGAAGCTGATATAATGTCTAAAATGGATTGGAATCCAAAGCTCCTTTACCAGATTGTGAACAAGCAGTTTTCAGTTCAACCAGGAGTTGTGGCCTTACAGATGCACTCTGCAATGACCACTAATGCAGCTGATAACACGGATGTTCTCGTAAATTATTATGCTTTTTTGTCCTAAGGAAAGCGTAGATATATAACTAGATCCAGAAGTAAAGCATTCTGTACCAAACAAGAGGTGTTGGGAACTCTACCATCGTTGAATCTAAGAAAATCACCTGGTTCTGATAAAATTACACCAAATATACTCAAGCATTGTGCACCATATCTATGTGGACCTCTGACGGATTTCTTTAGCGAATTACTGTCCAAGAGTGTCATATCGATGGACTGGAAATCCGGTATAATCTCTCGAATTTTCAAAGGCGGAGCGCGTGCAGAGCCCACAAATTACAGACCTGTTACCCTGTTGTCCGCCGTCTCCGAGATGCACAAAAGGATCGTGGTGAACAAACTGAGGTTATAAAGGGGAGAAGCTAGAATATTTTTAGGAGCGCAACACAGTTTCAGTAACGTATACTCCTGCCTTACTAACCTCCTCCTTACCCTTGTCAATTGGTCTCGAGCAGTAGATGTAAAGGATACCATTTATGTATGTTACCTCGGTAAGCCGAAAGCGCTTGACCGGCAGAAGCTGGAAAGTTTTGGTTTTGCTGGCAAACTATTAGGCTGACTGATACTACAAACTAATACTGCAAACTATTACCTGACAGATCGGAATGTTTAAGTATCAGTAGATCATGCTTTATTTAAGTCGGTAGCCGTTACAAGTGGTGTGTCTCAGGGATCTGTTCTCGGTCCTATCCGCTTCACACTTTACGCCAATGACATACCGGCGCTCATTAAATGTTGGGATATCCCGTTCAAGAATGATATATAATTGTGGTTGGGGATAAATAAGTCAGAAGACTGCGAAGTGCTCCAGAAGGAGCTGAACAAGCTCCATTATTGGTTCCTAAAAATCGCCTATTTTTCAATTTCCATAAGTGTCACTATTTAAACTGGGAAAATATCTAGTGTTCCAATATTGTTCGGTGCACACAGCCTCTTGTGGATCATGGAGCACAAGGACTTACGTATATTGATAAGCAACACACTAGGGATGTCGAGCCACTGCATCTCCGTCTACCGCAAAACATCACAGAAATTGTCACACCTGGAGAGAATTCTCGGTTGGTTCCGAAACAGACAATTCCTTTCATAATAAGTACGTACATCAGACCCACGATGGAATATGCAGTTCAAGTATGGACGCGATGGCATTAATATATAATCGAGCTATCAAACTTGTCGCTGGACTCAGCTAGTAAGCATACAATAAGCGAATCAAGATCCCGATTTTTTTCGATTATCCATGTCGGCGTCTCTGAGGGGATTTGAATTTGGTTTATCATATTTTGAAAACCGCGAATCATCCTCTACATTGATGGTTAATCTACTTGTCTAATATAAGATTAGAGCTCACACATTGACCTAAACTGTCCCTAACTCGCAACTCAACTCTAGACGACATTTTTGCTGCGCGAGTTTATATTACCTGGAACAATCCACGCAATTATGTTATAAACACACCAAATCAACACATGTTCAGGAGAAGTTCTGATGCCTTTTGACACTTAGCCCGTGTATCGACGAAAACTATATAAATTGACCCCACCGATCTCGATGTGCCATGCCACCTATCGATAGAAATTTCTGCCGTTTGGATTTTTAATTGATTCTTGAACTGCTCAGTAAGAAAAACAATCCATTTTTTGCTTTAGTTCTTAGTTTCCAAATTACTCTGTATGTTTTGTAAAGCTATATGCTTCTTACACCACTTACTGTTATCGATCGTTTATTTTCGCCCCCACCCGCCGAATTGAAATCAAAATTAATTTTCCCTGATCTTACTGTCTTTACCTGATGAGTGCAAACAGCACGAAACCACTCGTGTGGTGTGTGTGAAGAAGATGCATGCAATTTAATATATATCTTCCTTATGATTATTTATATTATTCGAAATTTCCACAAACAGGCCGTTTTGACTGCGAAGAATTGGCATGGATCTTCATCTTTAACCAGTATAGGTTATTCGAGTGAGCTAAGACCAACGTATCAAATGAAACCACCGACTATTATTTGGACCACGGCCAGTCATGTTCTACTCAAGTGGGATAAACCGAACAACGATTTGCTGGAAGCGCAAATTCATGGGTGGTTTATAGGATTTCTACTTACATGGTGTCCCCTCGTCTCGGAAACTTTCGCGTGCCGGTCTGCTGAACAGCAGGTGGTAAGTTGCATCGAACATTCTATCTATGAACTCCATACCGATCACGCTAATTTCCCGTGTATATTCTGTAGACTTTCTTGGTATCCAATCCTTCGAAATCGGCGAACATCATTGACTATTCCTCCCTGGATGTTTCAAAATGTTTGACAAGTAAAATCTTTGAGATTACCAAAGTTTATCGTTCAATGAGCAGCCCAATCGCTTTAAAAGACAACAATCACTTCGCGCTTGTCAGTGGCTTGTCGTGGAATACACACATCAAGATCCAAACGAGTGTACTTAATTCCAAATACCATGGGATTCCCAGGTTAGTGGAGCATATTCTTTCGTTATCGACGTTCACATAAGTTTGATCCGAAATCGATGATAAATACCGAACTTAAGGTTCGGAAAATTGAACTGCTTGTCTGCTATACGAATAATTTTTATCTCGACATAAAACGGTAATTAATTGTACGTTATAACCCGATACACTCTTGGTATTTGGAGTCAGAAATGAAATTCATTTCTGCTTTCAGAATCGGTCATTCAAATTTGATTTGAACATGTTTTCGGGTCATTTGTCTAGCAATAAACCACCGCGTTTCACGGCAACTTGAAGATCACGCTTCGATTCAAACCTGAGGTCAACCACTCCAGCGCGAATCGCTTTTACCAACGAATCTCACAACACACGCGAAAACCGATAGGTCAATAACGTTTCTTTTCACATACGACAAAGAACAAAGCGCACACCTATCTTAAATAGGCAAATCAAGTAATCGAAACACTGTCCTGAATCGTGTCTGTCCTGGTTGTCACCTCGATCGGATTTGCTATCCGATACGCTTCAAGACGTCAAGTTATCGCTAATGCAATTCGCACCTCCACAATATAACGCAAATCGAAACGTACACATAGGTAATTGACAAAACAATGAGTGATACTAAACTCAAAAATGGTCGGAAGCTAAGCTTTGCAAAAGTGAATGTTTGATTGCAGTTTTAATCTTATCTTTGTTAGAAGGATTTCTAATTGGATATCTTCCTTGGAATTAGTCTTAAGAAGTATATGAAGCGAAAAAATGAAATGCTTTCTTATAGTACAATTGGTGTTTTATATCCAGGAGGACATGTGACACATTTCATAATTAGGCTAGGTTTTATATATCTCTGGATTTATTAAATTCATGCCGTTATTTATTGGTATATTTTAAGTGGATTTCCGTATCGACTCCTATATTCGACATTGATTTCGAAATTACATTGACGTTTACAAGTTTTCCATAAAATTATTTTAGCGTATTTTACTATTTTGTATTTGTTTTCTGACGCAGTGAGGATGTGACGTTCAAGACTCTCAATCCCATGCCAAATTTTCAGGCAGTGCAGATAGGACGCAATTATGTCAAGGTCGCTTGGTCAAATCCTGGTGTCGGATATACACATTATTATCTTGATATCGTCGAAGGTTTGTTTTAATTGATCCGATAGATTCTTGGCAAAGCTTCAAAATGTTATATTCGATGCTGTACACAAGGTCAAAGAGATGTAAATATAAAGATTAATGTTTCAAAAGTGCAAGTAAAATGGTAGATTTTCAAGTGATATGATTTATGCAGCTTGATTGTATCGTTAGTACACTCCCACTATTTTAAAACATAAAATCCATTTGTGTTGAAACCATATGGAAAGTTACTTCGGCGTTCGACTTCCAGATTCACAAAGATTCGATATTTCGTATACCGAATCTAAAATAGATGTTGTAGAAATCGATCTAAATAGGTTTAGAACCGATCGTGTATTCATAATGCGAATAAATTTGAGTGAATCCGTTAGAGCAGTATCAGGTAACGTTTCACTTCTGACACAGAAGCTTTGACAGAGTAAGTGTGGTATTCAGGAGAGGAACATGATTAAGTAGTATTCAACCACCCCACCACTTATTTGAACTCACCGCTAAACAGCCTATAGTAAGCCTACAGTGTGTCACGTTTCGTGAGAATAACACATTTGTTATCATCAAGCTAGATCGAAGGAAGTGGAATCTTGAACAAGCACTCCTACACTTTTGGGCTGTTTAGCACAAAAGCAGATGGGAAAATAAAAACTTCTGTATATCGGAAACCTATCGATACAGATACTTTACTACGATACAGTTCCGCTCATCTAAGACAGGTATTCAGGTCCATAGCTTGTTTCATTTTCCATAAGATAGACGATGGAGACGTAAAAAGGGGGAACCGTGAAGCGAGCCAAAGGCTCATAGACAACGGTTACCAAAAAAGGTTTGTAAAACGCTAATTTATTATGGTAAAATACCCGTCAGAATAATCGGTGAAAAATTGGTGAGATAGTGATGCGAAGGTAAATCGTTGTTATTCACCTTATACGTACTAGTTAATTAGAATATTTTTTTCGTCAAATATAGCTTAAACGTAGCCCCGTTAGTTGTGTAGTTTCACGCATGTGGGCGCGGTGTCAACTGACCTTGACCATGTTCACTCGTATTAGATTGATGTGGATACACACAAGTAGGCAAATCGTCCACTAATCCTGGTCATTCCCACGAGACGTGACACGCTGTAGGTGTATAATAGGTTGTTTAGCGGTAAGATCAAACGAGTGGTTGGGATTGACTACTGCTTAATCATATTCACTTTCCTGACTACCACCTTTGGTCTGACGAAGCTTCTGTCAGAAGCGAAACATTACCCAAAAACTGCTCTAACCGATTGCACTCAAATTTCTTTGCACGATTTGTAGTAGTTCACCTCATTCAAATGATATCGACCTCGGATTTGCATCACATCGCATGAAGGTATAGGCAGGATTGCTGTCAACCACAGCGATCAAATCTATAGGTAGTAATCAGCTGATCCCTGTCATTTGCACGCTGACAGTGTGATGTATATTCAGCAGTTGAGAGCAACTTCTGATCTATCTTACCATGGATAAGAAGCTTGGGTATCAAAATTGAGCGTTGAAGAGAAAATTATTACGAAATGGTAGAGTAAATATCAAAAGCTTTCACGAATGTATGCTAACGACTATATACCGCAAATGCAGTCTACTCAAAGGTCGACTTCCTAATTTCAACTCACAATAATTTGGAATACGACCGTTTGTCACTATGTAAAACTGACCGAGCCAGCGTAGGGGGCGCAGTCTTCGTTGCTTGAGCATTCTCTGTAGACCAGCTTTCGAAAGTCTTTCAGCATTCGTTACTTTGTTCACCCACGAAATATCGTGACGGCGGATGCTACGTATTCATGTGTTTCGAGGATAGGCGAGCTTTAACTGCCATACGGTGGAGAATTTACTACGAGCGCGTTATATACCATCAACTTTGTCTTCACAGTCAACTTGCACTTTCCACAAGCCCGAGAGAAAAACTTTTTAAACTTGGATATGTGAAATTATGTACTGGATCGAGCAAACTGCTTTCAACAGTAATGAAAAGTTAAATGTCCACATGAGTGTGGGCTCAAGTGATTGAACAAGTTGGTATTATTAAGTTTATCCAACAAGCGCAACTTGATTAACATTCTTCCAATGTTTCAAGCGCACGTGGATCCTAATGTCCCTATTCGATGAGTGCGATCAGCAGGAATCCGGTCGTGGTGTGTGTGTGATGAAAATGCATGAAAATGAGCTTTTATAGATGATTATTGCAATTTTTTTATTCCAGATTAACAAAACAATCGATCCGTCGTACAGCACTCGTCTAGGAAATATTGTTGTTGTTTTCTTCATTACTACCACTACTACCACGAATGTATATCATAAACGCATTATAATCTCATGCTTCACATAGTTTTAAAATAATGATTAGTGAAATAGGGGAGTGACAATCTCTCATGCAGTGATCATAATTAAGTCTGCTGCATAACGATGGCGTGATGTACATTCAACAGTCGGAAGCAGTCTCTGCTCTTCCTAGCACGTATTGCACGGTGCTTCCATAGTAAGTGGCCAAAAGCATGTTCCACCCAAATCGTAGGATTAATGTCAAGAACATTCATATCCGTTTAACAAACGTCTTTGTATCGCAAGTGCTGTCTGCTCAACCGTCGACCTCCCGATTTTAACTCATTGTAAAGTAAATCTTTTGGAATTCGACCATTTCGCATTCTGTAAACGTGACCCAGCCAACGTAGGCTGCGTCGTGTTAGGTGAAAATGTTCAGTAGATGATTTCGCAGTAATCGATGCGGACACGAATAGATAGGGCAATTAATTTTATGTCAAAATATTTACTACTTTACTAATTTACGTGCATTTCAGTGACACACACACACACACCAACCGACTTCGTAATGTTTGGACTCATCGGGCAATATTATCAGGATCCGCATGCACAAAAGTTTGAAGATACTCGAAACTTCAGCAACGTCATCCCCCGTGTTTCTCTTTCAGTTTTCTATTGCGTCCGAATTCACCCATGAAACCAAATGTTGTTCACGTTTACCCAAGAATCGCACTAATCAGGAGAATGCCAATCGGTCAAACGAGTTTTTATGCACTGTTGCGAATCAGCGAACGTGAACAATTTTCATCGCGTATCTAGCATTAATCGTGCGTCAATCGATCTGTCTTGATTCACTTCTCATCATTGATCCAAGTGTATGCGCGTTCTCGACCACATACTTGCATTGAGAGTTGTGCTGAATTGATCACACTCAGCTTACGTTCAGACGTTTGTGTTCTGGCTTGGCGAGCCATAAGACGAGCAGGAAAAAACAGTAAACAAGCCTGCCATTTACTTGTGAATTTAATTAGGAAAAGCAGCCCTAAACCTAACTTTCCCGGCTGTCACATTAATCGATTACGTGCAACTGGGGCTCGTCTGACCGAGATTGACTCATTGCATATTGTATAATAAACTTTGACATTCCATCTAATCCTTCATCCGAATAGGTGGTCACTTGATCACCGTTAAGATTTCTATGAAAGTCGAAGTCTTGCGAGTTTCCCGTTGATGTTTAGGTCGTTGCGGTGCTTCTTGCTCTAATGATGTACCGGAGTTTGATGTTTTGCATATTAGCCAAGACCCAACAATTAACTATTGTCGCTGGTTTAAATCACGTCTTTGCATTATCATTTACTTTACAGTAGCACCACTGCAACCGTCAGGTTCTCGTACGTTCTCGTTGAAAACTTTCAAGCTCGAAGCCAAGGATGAAAGTTTCGCTTGGATAACCAGCTTACATGGAGGAAGAACTTACGACTTGTCTCTTAGAATGTATAATGGAAATAAAGTACTCTATGGTGGAACTATAGAAGTCCAAACTATAAACCATCGTGATGGTATGTTCCCAGTGTTTGTTTAAATTGAGTAATTTTGCTTTTGAATGCTTTGGATGATATTTTACATACATTCTCCAAGAAAAAACAGGAATATTATTGCAACGCATGATATTTATCAACACGTTGCCTGGAATATACACGATTCATAAAATAACTCTGCAGTTTTCGTAATTGGGAGTCGTGTATTTAGTGTGATGTAAAAACATGCATATACAGATAATTTATTTATGCGCGTGGGTTAAACTCATCTTCATGCGTGTGCACACATTAGATCGAAGAAGTTGTTCGTGCTAAACTTATCCAACAGAGGCTTACAAGTACATAACTTGGTAACCCTTTTAACACTGATTCAAGACATGCGGATCATCATTGTATTGGCCCAATCTAATGAGTGCAAACCACGCAAAAACGGTCGTTGGGTGTGTGTTCAATTGAAACGCATGTAAATGAGGATGTTTTTGCATTACCGTGGGTTCAACACCATCTGCAATGCTCAGGTTGGTCGTACCAACCTTATCTAATAGTGGCATAAAATTGCAAATCTTGCGCTCGTCTTGATATAACTTGAATTACTTCGAAACCTTGCTATTTTGACGTCTTTCATCACTGTTTCTTTACTATTATGCGGTAGATTATTTTGCACTTTTGTTTTCCGGGACATTAAGACCCGATTTTATAACGTACACGCGAAATGTTTAGCACACACCTTCCGATCATCCGTCTCCCCATCCAGGAAAATTTACGTAATACTTCCATCCTCATTAAAATGAACATGAATGTCAAATAACATCAAACAACTTTTCAGTATTATGGAATAATTCCTCATATCTTAAATTTGATCTATCATAATCACTTTTCAAATATAATGTGCTTCGTGTCTATGACATCTCAATATTTTCATCATGAATTCTTCTCCGTTACTGTGTTAGTTTTATTAAGTCAGTTATAAATAATAAATATTATTCCTTGACATTTTTCATTATTTTGGAGACCATTTCTCTGTCATCGGACATTTATCTAATTTGCATATGTGGTTTTATTAGAAATTTTAGTATAATATGATGTTCAAGCATCTCTTGTTAGCGTATTCTCAATATGTTGTTGTTATCGTTGTTGTCCTCCGGTAGCGCATGAGGGATTCATGCTCCGACGCTAGTAACTTACTTGACTATCTTAACTAACTTAACCCTCTGATTCGGGAGTGACACTCTCTACCGCATGGCTTACGGCGATAAGCAGTACTCGCTTTGAGTCGTCACATAATTGCTAAAGAACAATAGACAACAGAAAAACTTTTCACTTTTCACGTTTACTTGTTTCTTATACTTCCTTGAGGCTCCGAGCTGAACACCATGCTCATTTGCACTTAGGTTTGTAAAGACTAGAGAGGTACTCTCGGAAAAACCTGAAATGGTACTAAAATCACCGTATGTATCGCATTTCCGAGAAAATTCATGAAAATCTTTTACACGTGCTATTCGCGTTATGACACCCGTCGAATCTGACGCACAAAAGCGAAAACTACCTGCAATTTTTATATTTAAGCCATCTCATCACTTCATGATTGAATTTGGATGCTGTTCCTTATTGTTATACTATCATACTTGTAATTTACATTTCGATACGTCATAGGTAGTCAGGTTTGAACTATAAACCTATCAAACGTGCGTGTGCCAGCTCATTGATTTTAGCGTTGGTATAGAGAAGCAGATCATCGTGCACAGGTTTGTGTACATTTAGCATATGTCGAAACATCGATTTTCGAATCACATTCCTGTTGCAACGCCACACGTCGATTGGCGTCAATCTCACGTTTGCTAAACCGTCACATTGCATTGGCAGCTATAAATCTCCTAATAGTAGTCTTTCAGTTCCACGCTTGTCGCGGCCCGAGCTGTTCTGGGGATAATCTCTCATTACACACTTTCTCTATTAACGCGCGTCTCATATAGCCTCGGACAACCAAGTCCAGCTCCTGGCCAGCACGCGAAGTTTTGTGTGACCCGGCAGAACTGCTACTGACAGGAGAAGGGTCGAGGGTAGCTGACTGACACCTCAAAACCAACTTGTTTAGGCCAGGTGGAGCTCGTAAGTCCATGAAGGCGGTCCACCTAGGGGAAGTAAAACGCTTAGATCAAAAACCTCGAATGTATCACGGCTGTATCCAATCACAGGAAAGAATTCAGGTGTCAACCTCGATGAAAAATCCTGTGCCGGATTCCTTTTTAGGCAGTCCGAATTTGTATTCGACTTCATCCTACCAAATTATGTGACGGCAACTTTGTCTAAACATATCGGCCTAGCTGTTCCTTTGTTTTCAATGGTGCTACTTCGACAACAGCTAGTCCTCCATATTGAACTGCCCTGCCCTGTGTCTCATTTCAGAACTTGACCTCATAAATGAATCGTGGAGCGCAGAGTGTGGTGTTTTGATTGATGCAGCAACGAGTGTCATGGAAGCAAGTGCGTAATGGACCTTGGGGTAGGAAATACGCTCTGACCCGATTTGACATGATTTAATCGCTGCTTATCCCGGATTGCGCGAATTGTTTCATAAGCCTAATTAAATTAACCACCAAACAAATATTAGTCAAACTACTTGATTTTTCTTGCATTTTTAGGCTCAATGGAATCACCCTTGCGCATCCGGCCAATCAGAGCATCTACTGACTCCGTATTAGTTTGCGTGCCAAACCATTTGGTATCCAACGCCGAAGTGTTTAGCAAACCAATTTACTCGATCAATGGGGATGATTCTTCAAGCTGCCCCGAAGCTAACATTACCGTAAGCATTTGGAATGAAGTTACCTCAATGAAAGTACACGATTTCAAAGTGGAAAAGTCTGGTTGCTTTTTACTTAACAAATTGAATGAGAGTAAGTTTTCAAAGAATGTTTCGCAAGAGTCATTTGAAGAACTTCGGTCTAACTAATTTATAAATTGCTGACCGAGGTATTTATAGTGTATTTACAACAAGAGGTATCCGAACTTTAATCATTTTGAGCCACTGTTTCTAGTTATATTTATTTTTAAATATCCCGATGTTACACTAGAATGACATGAATACGTTTACCAAGTTTGCTGTATAATATTTATACGGCCTTTTTCTGACCCACAGTTATGTCAGCATAAATACTACATTTGAACAGTGTCCAAGCAGGGAGCAAAGAACATCAAGAGAATGGCATCCCTGCCCTACACACAGCTTTGTGCTATACTCATTGTTTAGTTCAAATGCCTGCGAAAAGTTTGATTGGTAAAGCTGGCAGAAATTAGAGGTAGGTATTTCGGTTTCCAAAGGAGATCATGACGGTAGTGAGCTTCTCTCGAATACTGATGATCGAATATATCTGTTCGTTGTTCATATGGTTAGAATGCAACAGTCTTATTAAATATTCCTGTCAATCAGTAGGAAAAACCAATGCTGAAAATTCTCTTGATTTTACTTGCGATATATGGAAAGGAGAAAGAAAGAAAACAAGTAATTATAATACAGATATTGGTCGAATGACTAAGTTAGTGTCCTAATGATTTAATTAATAAGAGAGAAACCAGGTGTGTTGGTCGTTTATAAACGCCTTGAGTGCTTGACAAAGAATCACTGTGTGATTTTGTATTTGAACATCGTGGTTGTTTGTAAGTACCCTATTTAACAGTGGAAATCAAGTATACCTTTTGTTTCAAGAATCAATGTACCTGATCTTACTGTCTCTTCCTGATGAAGGCAAACAGCAAGAAACCTGTTGTAGTGTGTAAGGGATGGGGATGTGAGCACCACACTGTGTTTATTATCACATGATTGATTCTTGTGAACATAAATACAATCGGGTTGGTGGTAGGCTAATACCCACAATGTTATCTAGTCATTACATATTATTTTGTCTGTTTACTACCCCGTTGTCTCGGTTCACGCTTCATCCACAATAAATTTAATCGTTTTTACAGTTTTGGATAAACAAATATGGTTTAGTAAATAAATAAAAACCATGTTCAAAAAAGCTAATTTGCAGGCGTAACCATCACGCCACACACAGCGGCACGCTCCGTGCTGTTTGTACTCATCAGTAGCATCAGACAGACAGACAGTAGCATCAGTAGCTAGCCAGCATTAGTATGTTATTCGACTATGTAGTTTTCAAATAGATGTTGACCCTGAGTTGAGCCTGCCCACAAAATTCGCATTTACAGTTTTAATCTCAGACCAGTTAATATACTTTATTAACACAGGAATTCGAAAATCTATGTTTCAAAATGTTGAGACTTTTTCAACATGCAGGATTACGATATGAATGAAGGTATGAAAAACGATAGTTCCAATGGATAGAGTATATCAATTGAATTGCTCACAGATGATGTTCGTTTTCATTTGTAACCGTAGGTCGTTTCAAATAGTGCTATGGACGAAAACCGCCACATTATTGGGTAAAGAATTCAAGAAATTTATAGCCCATACGACACAAAAAACGCTGACCGTCAGTACGTAAACTCGGTAGGCAGTAGGGTTGGACCGCATGTCACTTTCTCGGCGCACTCTTTCAACAAATGTCTAAGTGGGTGTCATTACGGTAGACGCCATTTTATAGGATAGCAACTCATTCGTCCAAATATCTCTATTTTCATTTTACTGACACGAGTGAAATTTCATTTCAATACAATTCAAATCATGACTAACAAACAGCTATCTTCGTCCTATCAACACTTATTTCCTTACTATTACAATTTGTCCATTTTATTTTGAAGCGTTGAGATACGCGGCGCAAATTCGCTTCAATGATTGCTGGAGTAACTCGTGGCTACCTGAAGCGGTCCGATTTGTTGTCGCCGACGTGAACATACCGAACGAGGATGTACAACGTTTGATCAGAGTACTTTCCGATTTCTATGTGAAAGTTTACATTCGCGTCTCTACAGCCGTGATTCTGACAGGCTTAATGTTTTCAGCAATCATGTTTAGCATTCAGCGCTACCTAGATAGGAAAGCTGAGAAAAAAATTGCCACTCAAGAACACTTACACGAGTACACGGAAATGACCGGTTTGGATTTGTTGCACCATCCTCTGGACTATTTTGCGGTCATCTCACATACAGAACCAGATAACTAAATCGAGAGTATTTTTTCGTGCGCTTTGTGAATATACATTTGGTATGCAATGTCTCGTGTTCTACACAATTGGACACAATTCACCTCACTTTCACAGTATAGTATTCCTAAAAAAATAAACCCTGGAGATGTATTTGTATCACGTCAATATATCCTCTCCAATGCTTCGTGGATTTGACATAAAAGCACAAGCTACACAAATGTTCCGTTACAGGTTAATGGATGCTATCACGTGTGCCGAGCAGATTAATCAAAATAAAACAAACCACCTTTTTGCTCTATGTTCCATGGTTAACAGGGTAATGACTTCCATTTGTTTTGGATATTCTAGAATCTATTTAGTTTACTATCATCAGAATCCTAATGCAAAAACTGTCGTTCTATAAAAAAACAATGTGCTGTTGATAGGCAGATGGCCAACAATTACATTTAAGTTACTATGTTGTTGTTGTTAAACTTCTTCTGTCAACGTCGACCTTGGAAGTATATCACAAGCGCATAGTTGGCATACGCAATGTAAACATGCGACACACGGAGACAGAATGTAGAATTTAATAACAAGTATATTTCATTTATTCGCCTCATTCGGAATAATTAAGTGAAATCGCTTTCAATGAATACATGGTTGGGCGGGAACTTTGCCAAGTAAACGAAAAGAAGTCCCCTGGCGCAGAGAAAATTACCCGTTATAATTTGCAGGTGTCACATTGCTTTGAATGCTCCATACACGCACTTAATCAATCGCAGTCTATGTGAAGGAAAAATACTACCGCAATGGAAAGCGGGGATTATCACTCCTATTTATCAAGGCAGGAGCCGTTCAGACTCAGCAAACTCTACACCGTTAACGCTACTTCCGGTGATCTCTAAATTAATCGAACGCATTGTGACTGCGTGCATAAGAGAACATTTTGAAAACCAAAATATTTTGACCGCAGCACATCACGGTTTTCGGAGAAATCGATTCTATTTATCTAACATTCTTACAACGTTCGAGGATTGTGGCAAGGTACTAGACGTAGATGAGGCTGTACATGCTAGCTACTTCGATATTTCCAAACTTTTGATAGATTCAACTATTCTAATAATAAATCTTGAAGCTGAAGGAAAAACGGGAATATTAGTGAATTTAATAAGGGACTATCTTACTGATAGACACGTCCAAGTTGGCGTTCAGAGCACCCTCTCTAGAACCATAGACGTCACAAGTACAGTTCCTCAAGGCATGGTGCTTGGACCTCTTCAATTCGTCTTGTATATGAAAGATATAGTAGAGTATATCGGATGGAACTTTATACTGTTTGCCGATTATATTAAAATATGGAAACGAGTCATGTCTGTTAACTACTTTATGGTATTACAACGCGATCTGTGCAACTTTTTTCGTTGGTCCTAGACCAATAAGTTACCATTTAACTCTGCGAAATGTAAGATGCTGCGGCTTGGAAAATCTCTGCAACACACATATCAGCAAGATCATGTCTGGATAACCGCAGAAAAATGTCTCGGTATCTAGATGTCGTTTAACCTTAAGCCTGGATATTGTTGCCAGACTGTACAACAAAGCCCACCGTATCTTAAATGTTCTGATAAATCATATTCAGGATTTTCACGCACTAACCCTAACCCCGGTTAATTAATACTTATGTACTAACTGTTACGGTATATTCCATCCATGCATGGACACAATGGCCGACGAATGATATCGAACTACTTAGCAGGATATATCTTAGTGCGACAATGTTGGTCTCCCGTTTCTCAAATTTGCCTTCCAAGGAGCAAATGTTAAAATTGAATAGATGGATACGGAATGACTTCCTGTTGGCATTCAAATTCTCGCATCCTCAAAACCGTCCCTTTAAACACTTGCTAAAGTTCAATTACCTTACAAAGTACACGAAATTTCTGTTCTGTAAGAATTTCTTTCCCTTGGAACATTTTGCCTGAAGAGATTAAACATTTGGAATCTGTTGTGGTTTCAAATACTATACTCGTTGAGCATATGATGAACCATGCGGTATGTGACTGTCCCTATAGGACTTTTAAGAGATTTTATATTTATACTTCATATACATCGTCATCATATTGTTATTTTTAGGCCTACTGCTTTCTCTACCATAAAAGTTTCTACGTTTTGAGTTCTCTAATGAGGACTTTTGTTCATGCTCATAAGTATAACTCATCTATGGGCATGTGCGAATGAACAGGTTTATCTTGCCAGTCTTTCTCATAAGTGGCGAAAACGTTCACATCATGCTTAGCATTATTCAGCTTTTTAATTAGATGCAGATCCTCATTGTGTTGTATTGTTTTGATAAGAATAAACAGCACGGAACCGATTTGGGTTTTTGTGATGTAAATTTATGTAAATGATGATTTTGCTGGTTCTTATATAATAAGTTTGATGAGAAACATCAGTGCTCTCTGCGCTATAGCATTTGCGGGCCAAATTGTAAATGAACTGGTTTATTCACTGAATGAATGAAGGTCACACAGTTTGCACAGTGAACCTTATCGACGTTATGCATCCTTAATAAATATTGATTGATGACTGAACGATAGTTGATTCACCGTCTTACTACACGAATGCATTTGTAAAAACCACCCCCCCAAACACATTTCCAACCAACCGATTTCCAAATTAATTCATTCCTTCTAAACCCCAGTATTGAAATATAACAGTAAGATTCATTGCAATTCTACATCCCTATCCGATGTGTTTGTACAGCTATTTGCTTTTCTACCACAAATCTTTAATCAAACTGGAAACCAGATGCAGCAAAAGGAAAACGACCAGGATTCAAGCGAAATTTGACACCGCTGCTGAGATGATGTGAGGCTCTTATTCACAGGTGACGGAACTATTATAATAGCCTTTTCAACAGCACAGTTGCAAGGAGGTTGAATTTCAATTGTGACTCACTTATTCGTTCATATGATCTCGAAAGACGTTCATTTACTTCACGGTTAGTAAAGGAATAAATTGTATTCAATAAACAAAATTACCGCCGGAGTAATCCATCAAATAGTCAAATTAAATCATTTTTCTTCCATTTATTTACCAAGTATGTTCAGTATGTCCGATTTAATAGAGCAATGAATTTTTTTCTAATTCCTGCTGACAGCGTTGTTCTTATACACCTTCAACACCTTAAATGACTTTGCAGATATTGATTTTGCTGTCAAGATTTGCATTTGGCCCATAATGATGAAACAGCCAGATGTTTAAGTAACATACATGAAATCAGGTAGCTGACAGTGGTTATGTAACCGTTTGACATGCTGAAACTTTTCTGTTTGAAACATTCCTGATATACATCCGTTTCCATTAACCAACCCAAGATTAGTTATATGCTGCTTGCACAGTATGATTTGGATCCGTATGCTGTATCAATAAAGAGGATTGGTAAACCAGGAATCACTGTTTACCATGTGGCAAGAATTCGTTCTTCAGGTTTGTCCCTAAACGTCAACACCAAGTCGAACGAAATATTCACAATATTTTTTACGACGGTCTATAATGGAAGAATTGGACTTGAGTATTATCTTCATATCTAGCAGCATTAGTGCGACTCTGCAAGAGATAGCTGAATAAAAGCATGAAGAAGTTTCAAAATGGACCCCGTTAGATGATAATACAGACTCAATCGCTAAAATTGCATAGGCTTCGCTAGTTTCTCAAGGCCGTATCAATAGAGGACGACACACTTGACTGATAATGTCAAGGATACAGCTGATGCCCTAATATCATTTTATGCGCAAGTATTTTGTCCAAAGAACGTGTCAACGCGGACGTCTTTGCCGCACCTACTACAAGTCGAATGCCTTAGCAACATCGAGGTAAGTCCTACGGTTGTGCGAAAGCATTTACGCGGGCTGAACGTTCGCAAATCGCCAGGAGAGAATGGAATAACACCCGCTGTTCTGAAGTCATGCGAGCTGGGGCTTTGTGACCCACTGAGTGGTCTATTCAGGCACTCATTGAATACGGGAACCGTACCAACTCAATGGAAAACCGGTGTTATCACACCAATCTACAAAGAGGGCAGTCGTTCTGATCCGGCGAATTACCGCCCCGTGACGCTTCTTTCAGCGGTTTCTAAAATTTTGGAACGCCTGGTGTGTGAACGACTTGTTGAACATCTCGAGAACCATCAGCTAATAACTTTCACACAACACGGATTTAGGAAAACATATTCATGCCTGTCTAACTTGCTCACGACTCTAAATGACTGGACGCAAGCACTAGACCCATTTACAAAGGTGGTTGCCGTTCTGATGTTAAAAATTACAGGCCGGTGACCATTCTGTCCTCGGTATCAAAAGTTTTTGAGCGAATAATAACCGCAGAAATCGTGCGACATCTGGAAACGAATCAACTTTTGGCAGTTGCCCAACATGGATTTCGCAGAAATCGCTCTTGTCTAACAAATTTGCTGACAAGCTTAGACGATTGGACGAGGATTGTAGATGCGGGGGGCTGTATTCATGCGTGCTACCTGGACATTTCTAAAGCGTTCGACAGAGTTGATCACAATTTACTCTTGAACAAGCTAAAGAAACACGGTGTTGTTGGAAGACTATACGAATTGCTAAGAGATTACCTCAGCAACAGACACATCCGAGTTCGTGTGGACGGCCTATTATCGAAGAACATCGATGTCACTAGCGGAGTTCCACAAGGCTCAGTGCTTGGACCAATACTGTTTCTAGTCTATATGAACGATATACCACTAACAAATGATAGTAAGATGGTTTTGTTTGCTGACGATATAAAAGTATGGAGGCAAATCAGAAATGCTGACGATTGTATCTTGCTGCAAAACGATTTGAGTGCTTTGTTCAACTGGTCATCTGAAAATAAACTATCATTGAATATGCAAAAGTCGAAAATGATTCAGATTGGTCGTGACCTTGGATTTTCCTATCCATACAAGCTCGGCGACATTAACCTGGAGTACACTGAAAAAGAAAAGGACCTAGGTGTCTGGATTTGCGGCAGTTTGAAAAAGGTCTACAATGCGAAACCGTTTACAAAAGCGCGTCTCGGCTGCTCGGCATGCTACAGCGGATATTTGAACGTTTTCCCCCGGTGTGTTTTCCTCTCATGATGAATACATATATACACCCGGTTCTAGATTATGCCGCACAAGCCTGGACACCATGGCTCCAAAAAGACATCTTACTCCTGGATCGCATAAACCGGAGAGATTCTATGCTTGTAATTGGACTAGAATATATGCCACTCGCCGGGCGACTCAGGCGACTGGAAAAGAGTACACTTGCACAAAGGAGAATGCGAGGTGATCTCATCCTCGCATACAAAATACTCACTACTCTTTCCCACCCTCTGGATATATTATTCCACCTTCGAACTTCCAGCAACAGTCGTGGCCATAGTTGCAAGTTGGAAATACCACATTCCAAACGGAACTGCCGCAGGTATTTTTATTCGGTACGTGTGTGCTTTGCTTGGAATTCCCTACCTTCCGATTTGGTAAGCTCAAACAGCTTATCTATTTTCAAATCAAAACTTGACGATTATATGAGAGCTAATCCGAATTTCATTAATAAGCTATCATTGTCCCATTGATTTTGATTTTATTTATACTTAAATATATATACACTTGTACCTATATTTCCACTCTGTGGTTATTGTAAAGTTAATTGCTTTTTCAACCATAAATCTTGAATCTTGAAAATCCGTCCATGCCGGTTACTTAGATATTTCTAAAGCATTCGACAGAGTGAATCACTCCTTACTGCTTTAAAAGCTGCAGAATGTTGGCGTCATCGGAAACCTACTAACATGGTTCACAAGTTACCTGTCTGGACGCAAAGTAAAAGTCAGAATAGATGGTGAAACTTCTCGAACAATTGAAGCCACGAGCGGAATCACTCAGGGTTCGGTTCTCGGTCCGATACTGTTTCTCATATTTATGAACGATCTACCGAACTTACTAGCATGTAAGCTTGTTTTATTCGCAGATGATGTAAAAATCTGGACGAAGGTCAACTCTATCGAGGACTGTCAAGTTCTGCGAGGAGATTTGAATAAGCTGCACCAGTGGTCAATCCAAAACAAACTGCCATTTAATTTCCGCAAGTGCAAAATGTTGCAAGTCGGAAAACCCTTTCCCTTTCCCTACACACTTGGCAGCCACCCGCTCGAATGGAGTAAATCACAAAAAGATCTCGGAATCTTGGTGTCTTGCACTTTGACGAACAGCCTACAGTGCGAAGCCGTCTACAAGCGTGCGTGCAGCTTGCTAGGTTTACTGAAACGCATTTTCGGACGTTTCCCACAACACTCACTCGCGAAATTACTAAACACATCCTGTCGTTGACTACGCTATACAAGCTTGGACGCCATGGATGGAAAAAAACATTTCGCTCCTCGAACGAATTTATCACAAGGCAACCAAAATGGTTACCGGATTGAATAATTTACCATTTGAGCAACGACTGACCAGACTTGGACTGTGCACCCTCGAGCGCAGCCGTAGTCTACACGACCTCACTCTGGCATATCGAATCATCTACGCGAAATCCCACCCTCTCAAACACCTCTTCAAGTTTGGTTCGGTTGTCCCCACTCGCAGCCATCCTTTGATGCTTCAAATCCCATACTCACGACGTGATCCTTGATATGACTGACACACTTTGGTGTTCTCTGACTCTTACTTCAGGAGGCCAATGCATTATTGGAGTGATCTATCGTTCTCCAACAGCAACTCTCGATCTAAACAATAAAATGATCAATGCTTTGCGCTATGAAACAACGCGATACAATACTCAAATAATAATAATGGGGGATTCCAACTTTCCCCAGCTCTATAGCCGAAATGATCATCCATCAGAGACGCTTGAAAATGAACTTCGAGCCGTTTTGGATTACGCACCCTTTTATAACCACGTTTTTGGATTTACTCGTATGAGAGGATCAGACCAGCCGTCTACCTTGGAACTTATACTTACATCAGATCCCATAGCTGTTGAGAATATCGTTTATAAACCGCCGATCGGACGAAGCGATCACGTTATCCTAGAATTCGAGTACGTTTGTAGCAGACAATAACGAATGTCACTTTTTTGGAGCGAAGCGAAGTGCGAAGCGAATTTTCGAAGTGCCCTAACTGCCCTTCGCGATAGCGAATAGTATCAAAGCAAAGCACTTCGCAATGGCGAAGCGAAGCGAATATTCGCACTTCGCCATAACGAATATTAGCGAATAATCTTCGCTCAACTTCGATGTAACCCAAAACTTCGTTTTCGACAAAAAACCTTGCTTTAATTTGCTATAATTCGCTAATATTCGTTTAAATTCGCCTTTCTTCGCTGAAATAAAACGAATTCCGAAATAAATTATTTTTTGACCAAGAAAGAACTTTTATTTGACAAGAGAGGAATTTTTCATGAGCTTTGGAATTGTAAATATAAAAACCGTGTTTTCTCAAAGGAAATTAGGCTCCTCCTCTGACTCTGAGACCGGGGTGCTGGACCTGGACCTGGTGCCGGAACTGGTCCGGCTGCCTCCAGTCAGAGGGGAGTAGGCCCCCGCCGTGAGCTCCTGGGTGTCGACAAACTCAGGTACCCCTGGTTGGAGCGGCTGGTCCACATGTCACTGGTGAATCCAACTCCCATGAGGTTGGCCAGGTCCTTGGCGAGTTTCTTCTCCATGGCTTCCTCTACATTCTTGAAGAGGAGGGTACAGATTCTGCCTGGAAAACATGATCTGCCTGGGGATGTTGATTTTCGGGTCCAGCGACTGAGAATACCTGGAATAACAGCGAAGGTATTAGCGATATATCCAAATTATAGTGATTTTTAATCGAAAAATAGCAATATATAACAAAGAATAGCGAAGATTAAGCGAAGTATAGCAAAGTAAAATCAAAATTATCTTTCAAGTAAGAAGGTAACAACTTGTAATTGTCCTCAGCTGGAGAGGACTGTTCGGGTTGTACTTCTTGGAAGCGCTGGCGCTGCCGCCGGACTTGTAGTACTGGGTGATCGGGGTCACTGATAGCCTTCTTGAAGAGGTTTTGGATGACTCCCCGAACTTGACTCGCCAAGAGCTGGACTGGGACTGCTGCTGCTTCTTCTGGGAAAGAAAATAAAGAAAAAACAGTTGAGCTTCATTTCCAACAAACTATTGCAAAGTATAATGATGGTCATGCACAGTATTTTGAAGTACTAAGCGATCTATATCAAAGTATATGGCAAGATATTGCGGAGTATAGCAAAGTTTAAACGAAGTTTAGCGAAGGTTGCGTCAAACTGAGTCTAACTCACCTTTTCAGTCTCCAACTTGGCCTTCTGGTTCAGAAACTGCTTAGAAACGTACGGATGCTTCGACATGATTTGGCAGACCATTCCTTGGGGCGTTCCCTGAGGCCAGGCAATGGACTGGCCACAATCCTCGACTTGGCAAAGAGCTCGAACTTCTCTTTCCTTCGCACCTTTCTTCACAGCCTCCTTCTTGAAGAAGTTCCAGATCGGTGATCTGGTAGGCTTGTGCCGGTAGGTGGTGTGATGAAAGTCGTCATCATCATCATCATCTGACGGCGGCGGAGACCTCTTTCTTGAGTACTTGGGGGTCCACGGGTCTTTGGACGGCAGCTTGACGTTGAGGGTCGGGCTCCTCTCGGACTTCTTGACCGAGGCCGAGTCTTTGTCCTTGTCCGACTTGTGGTGCGTCTTCGGGGGGCTCATGATGAAACTATGATGAGACAATTAAATTTTCATCCTATTTATAGCAGACAATGAATAACAGACAAAATATTAAAGTACAAAAAAGAACAACCCTTTGTCCACTGACCGTAACACTAGTTACCACCTCAAATGTTAGCCTATAGCAAATAAACAAGCAGTCTGTTGCTAACTGGCTTACGTCGGTACTTTCAGTCACCATCGGAGTTCACTTGTCTGGCGGTGTCTATCAACAAGTGTCAACATCAAAAACAATTCCCGTAGAAGGGTTAAAATATTAAAGTACAAAAACGAAGACTTCGCTTTTAGCGAATACTTCGCTAATATTCGTTTACGGCGAAGTTTGAACTTGCACTTCGTTTTAAGCGAAGCGAAGTATAACGAATTTTTAGCGAAGTTTATTTTTGCCCTTCGCCATGGCGATAGCGAAGCGAATATTCAACAATATTCGCTTCGCTTCGCAACTTCGCTTCGTTTTAAATCCCAAAGCGAACTATTCGTTATTGTCTGGTTTGTAGCGCTAGGCGCAATAGTGACGGGACAAAATGCGTTAGAATGGTGAACAACCGTGCTCTGTGTGCCGAGTTACAAAGCACTAGTTTCGCACAACTGGATTACTCCGTTCCGGATAGTCATTGGCGATCTCTCTTACAGCACCTCAAATCTATATTGGAGGAACATTCAATGTTTGCTTTGTAGAAAACGTCTCAACGAAATAAATTTTTACTACGAAGCAGGACAAAAAGTGGATGAAACAAAGGGCAGTAGCGTGGGAGTTTCACAAGGCTACCAACACAGCTGATACTTGGGCACAATTTACACGACTGAGAAACAAAGTTATCAGCCTAATTCGAGATGATAGACAAGCGTTCCAATCGCAATTGATTAATCAGATGCACCAGAATCCGAAGCTCTTATATAGACTTGTAAACGATAGAACAAATATTAAACCAGGAGTCTTTGTCCTGAAAACTTCCTCCGGCTTCACAGAATCCATAAATCAGACCGCTAACCTGTTAGCAGACGTTTATGCCGGAGTTTTTGCGCCGAAATCCATGGAGCCTGATCAGGAACCAATCGTTCGACTTGACCGACCGACCTTGAGTGAAGTATTGATTACTCTAATGGTGGTTGCGCATTACTTACGAAAATTAAACGTAAAGAAATCTCCAGGACCAGACGAGATAACTCCAAAGCTGCTCAAAACCTACCATGCGCAGCTGTCTGCTGTTCGTGTATGCTTCTTGTGGAATAGCTTGCCGACAGATATTGTTACCTCAGCAAACGAGCAAATCTTTAAACAAAGGTTACGAAACCTTAAGTTGAAAACTACTGCGTTGGCCCCAAACTATTGATGTCTATATTTTTTAACGCACGGAACTACCGTCCATCCAAAGATTCTTTTCCCTCAGTCTGTGTTGCCATTGAGTATTATTTTTGCTCCACCTATGGAGAACACGGATATGATCATACAAGTAACGATTTTTTTAAATTTTTTATACGTATATCCTATGGTACTGTACAGCAATTTGCTTTTTTAACCATAAATCTTGAATCTTGAATTTTGAATCAGCGAAGTGAGCGATTTGCTAAGGTTTCTTAGAGGCTCTATGGGTATTAGTGGAACCATGAATTTCAGTGGACGACTACGCCATCTATTTTACATCTGCTTGCTCATACCATTAATTTACCAGAAACGCAGTGAAAAATGTTGTGATTGTATCACAATTCGGTGTTGCATTGTATCACACACAATCCTGTGATTGTGCCATCATCTGCGACAGTAACATTCCTTCATTACATGTAGTCAAATGGAATCAATTGAGTTCGAAAATATGTGAAATGTATAACAAAATAGAAATTATACTTTATGCACATATGAAGCTTGATATTTTCCACAAATTTCTAATTTTTAATCGCGAAAATTTCGTCACTTAAGCCACTATTGTTTAACAGTGATTGAAGTTTGTTTGAATTTTATGATCGCTGGGTTTCACTTTTAATATTGTGGATTTCACAGAGAAAAACATACTCATTTGTTCAGCAGTGCTACAAATGTAACTGTGACAACTTTTTTCATGGAATTTTACACATATATGAACACTTATCTAAACACCGTCATGTTACCTTGGAGAAGACTATGATAAATAAACTTCATGCTAGGCAATTCAACTAACTTAGACTGGTCTTGACTACTTCATTGCATACACGCAGGATGACTATTGGCAGCCAAGAGTTAACTTGTCTTGCATTGAGCGTGGGAATCCTACTGCATGTCGTTAATGGAACGCCAGCCACCACACTTGTAAACGATGGCATGCAAAATTCATCCGATTCTTCTTGTATTGATCGAAATATATAAACCATGTGTTTCATTTTGTTAATCAGCAGCATTCTCAGTGCATATAGTTCTCTGTCATTTGAACTTTCATTTAGATATCAGTTACTTTCGTAAAATTTGTCGGTGCCGGTTCAGTAATTGATCTACCTACATGTTTATAATTGATCTTGTGATCTGATAACTAACTAAATAACTGACTGGAAGGAGCATGGAGGCTATATGTGATTGGTTCAAAATAGACTGCATGTTCACTCGCAAACACACTGAATCAATCGTCACCCAGGTTGTAACATGTTCCGACAAGCTGACGACCTTTGGTCAGCTAGACGCGTGCTCATCCATTTGAACACACCGCACACACCAGGTTACTCTACACGCATGCATTTTAGCTACGTCCTGATCGCTCTAACCCTTATCGTGAAAACCACTCCTGTTACTTCCCGGCATTCCGACACGAGTTCGTCAATGGAGTGGATGTACGTCCAACGTCTGGTCAACACGACAGAAGCCGTCGAGACATTGACCTACGAGGAATTAACTGATGCGCAAGTGGATGCAATATGAGACAAAATACAGCAGTGGTTCCGTGTGCTGCAGCTCGTTGAACGATGGTGCATTCGGATATGGAATGCGTCGTATTATACCAGTTTGTGTTTTATCTTTGTGTGTATGTTGAAATGCTTTCGGTTCGCAGGTATGAGAATATACTGCTTGTTCACTTTTTGAGTTCCATTCTTAGAAAGAACTCAGAACTCAGTATGTTTTATGGTGGAAATAGCAGTAAGCTTAACAATAACCATAGGATGACGGGTATATGGAGAAAAATTTAACAAAATCACATATCGCATCGCTCGTCATATAATCATCCAGTTTAGAAGCGAAAACCGCTACAGATTCCGAGCGTGTGATTACTTCAGGCCAAAAGTTCCAAGTGAAACAAATTCTTACCGAAAAAATGTCGATGAATATCCAATCGAGAACACCCAATTCTCAAAACCTTTGGATGTTTTCGTGCTTGAGTAAGGTAATTTGGCTTTAGCCAGTGTTTAAAGGAATGGTTCTCAGTATACCAGATTTTGACAGAGGTCACTCCTTGTCCGTCGTTGGGTAAAATCATGTACATTTAGTTTTAACACTTGCTTTTTTTAAAGGCGAATTTCTGTAACGAGGATACCGATTTTGTCACACGATGATAAATCTTGTCAAGTTGTTCGATGTACATCCTCAGCCAATGTGCCAAAGCTTATATGGAAAGTTCCATAACAGGAGGTACATACGTATTAATTAACCGGAGTACATTTTCGTTGATGAAAATCCTCAATATCCTTTCAAGAAGACTCAAGATACCACAGGATTTATTGTACAATGTCCGGCACTGATGTCCACCCTTAAGGTTAAACGACACCTTGATACCAAAATCATTTTAGCGATGGTCCAGACGAGATCTTGCGCGCCAAGCTGATAGATGTGGTGCAGAGATTTTCCAAGCAGCGAAATTTTACATTTCGCAGGGTTAAATGGTCACTCATTTGACTGGGACGAACGAAATAAGGTACACAAATACCGTTGTAATGCCATACCGTCATTAAAAAATATGACACATTTCCATACTTTAATATAATTGGCAAACACTATCAAGTTACATCCAATATCCACTACTACGTCGTTCATGTATACCAAGAATAAAACAGGTCTAAGCACCGAACCTTACGGAACTCCACTTTTGACCCCTATGTTTCAAGAGAGGGTGCTCTTTACGCGAACTTGTACGTGCCTATCATTAAGATAGTCACTTGTCAAATTTAGCAACATTCCCTTTATTCCTTTTTTTAGCGAAGGTTTTGTGCCTGTAACAGTAGAACGTTTTTACTAATATCGCTTGCAATAGAAAAAATGATCAGGCTAATTAATGGCTTATCATCCCTTTATCCAAAATTTGCTCCTGTCACGCCACTATTGACTGAGACTAGTGAAGAAGGTATACGAGCGAGTATTTTAATCTGAAAATTGTTAGATTTATTTCATTTGAATATTTTTTATTATGTATTAAGTTAAGGCGTCACGTAGGTTAAGTATATCGTTGGATATTGCATAGTTTCTTAACTGGTCAAACAAGAACAAGCTCGTATGTAAAATTAAATGGAAAGATATATTTTTAATTTTGATCGCCTGTGTCCTTCAACGGTTGGTTCTCTGTCCCTTTCTGTTCAAGTTGTTTGTTGATAAAATAACAGCCATGATCCAATCGAAGGGTTTTTATTTGCAGAAGATCCTAAATTTTGAGCTTCATCATCGACGCTGGTGCAATGCGAGACCCTGTAGTGAGAAAGGTTTATGTCAATTCTGTCGACAGGCGACCTGCATATTCATGGAAGGAAGTCAGGGAAAAGCTCGTGTTACGAGGCATCCAAATCTTTTTTGAATGCACCTACTGATATGCAAACGATTAGTTCCTCAGGTAGCTTGTTCCATTGCACGAATGTGCAATCGTGCAGTATTTTGTGCTGTGCGGCTAACACCGTGCTAAATTGATTGGCCAGAGGTAGTGAGCTGCATGCTGAAATAGGCTGGAGTCTCACTACCATTTCTTGTTCTTTTTTCTTCCTCATATCTGTCTCGGCCTGGGCAACGTGACAGTATCTTAGCCCACATGCAGTCTCTGGCTGTGCGGCACTTTGCCTGTAGCAGGCTTGTGCTTTCATACCATACCATACCCCTTATTCCATAAGCTTCGAGCTTTTTAATCAAAATATAATGGTTGGGTCTATCGAAAGCTTTGGAAATATCGAAGTATCTAGCATGCACAGCCTCACCTCCGTCTAGTGCCTTGATCCAATAGTGCTGCAGGCAAAATATTTTGGTTTTCAAAATGTTATCTTATGCGCGCAGTTACAATGCGTTCCATTAATTTAGACATCACCGGAAGTAGCGTTACCGGTCTATAGTTTCCTGTGTCCTAACCGCTACCACCAATATTCCTCGATTTATTCCTAGATGATATGAGGGTAAATAGCTATGCTTCACAAGACCCAAAAATATGTACATCGGGTCGGATGGTAAAAAAGATCAAAATATTGTTAGATAATATTGTCAAATGTAAAATACATACTTTTCCATGTGGACATCTAGTGATTTCTTGAAAACGTCAATGGTTGCAGATTGTACCACATCAGTAGGTAAACTCTTTCACAATTGTACATTGCGAACGGAAAATGCTAATTTCGGCAGTTCAACCTGGTATGCTGTTGGTAAAGTTTAGAACAGTGAACACGCAGCAGTGTGTTATGGGAAAGATGGAACAAACGACAGCAAGGATGATTTTTATTAAGCACTGTGCAAATGAATATTAGTGCTCCTCGTTTTCGTCAGTATTGACCCGAATGCAAATTCAGTATTTTAAGTCTCATTTCGTATGGATAATTAGAAATTCTCATGACGAGTTTTGTGGCTCTGCGCTGTGGAGTTTCCAATAGCTGAGTATCTTTTTTCAACCAAGGATCCCATGACGTTATAGCACATTCGATTTGAGGACTGATATCGGTTGAAATAAATTTGCAGAGAATGTTGGGGTCAAACGAACCTAGGACTCTTCTAAGAAGACCCAAGTAGCTTTTATCTTTGCTGACAGCGAGTCGACATTGCATTCAGTTTCCTAAGTCAGATTGAATAATCACGCCTAAATATTTTTCGGAGAAGGCGGGTTTATTAACAGTACGACCTAGATAATGTTATTTGCTCGACTTGCTGTTAAGCGACAATAGGCTGTATTTCGAAGCATTCAGTGGCATTTCTTCGTCTAGGGACCAGATGTAAATCATATCGAGATCACGTTGCAGATTCTGCGTGTTGACTGTGGAGTTTATCTTGCGCCAAATCCTTGCGTCATCAGCGAAAATAAGCACCGACGACTGCACTACATTAGGCAAGTTGTTTATGTATATTAAAGGTCTGAGAACCGATCCTTGTAGGTAATTTCATTTTTGACTCTCACTTACTTCTCATGAGTTATCAACCATTCTCTAATCAATGCATGGTGTTTACCCTGTACTCCGAGGTGAGTAGTTTGACAAAAGAATTTCGTGATTGACACGACCGGAAACTTTTGAGTAAACGATATAAACTACGTCCACGGAATTGCTGGCATCCAGTAGCTAAGACTAATCTTCTTTTGCTAATAGCAAGTTTGCCAGGCAAGATCGTTTTTTCTGAATCCATGCTGTGCCTCGGAGATAAAACTATTAAGCTCAAAGTGACACAGCAAGGCATCATGATGGACTATGATGGACTATGATGGACTCCATTACTTTTGATAGCACTGGTATTTATGGTATCGGATAATAGTTTAATGAATTTTGGATTTACTCGTATGAGAGGATCAGACCAGCCGTCTACCTTGAAACTTATACTTACATCAAATCCCATAGCTGTTGAGAATATCGTTTATAAACCGCCGATCGGACAAAGCGATCACGTTATCCTAGAATTCGAGTACGTTTGTAGCGCTAGGCGCAATAGTGACGGGACAAAATGCGTCAGAATGGTGAACTACCGTGCTCTGTGTGCCGAGTTACAAAGCACTAGTTTCGCACAACTGGATTACGTCGATCCGGATAGTCTTTGGCGATCTCTCTTACAGCACATCAAATCTATATTGGAGGAACATTCAATGTATGTTTTGAAGAAAACGTCTCAACGAAATAAATTTTTACTACGTAGCAGGACTAAAAAGTGGATGAAACAAAGGGCAGTAGCGTGGGAGTTTCACAAGGCTACACACAGCTGATTCTTGGGCACAATTTACACGACTGAGAAACAAAGTTATCAGCTTAATTCGAGATGATAAACGAGCGTTCCAATCGCAATTGATTACTCAGATGCACCAGAATCCGAAGCTCTTGTATAGACTTGTAAACGATAGAACAAATATTAAACCAGTGCGAATCGAAGTTCTCGTCTACTCGCTACTTTATAAGTAGCTGAAGGGACTAAACCAAGCCCCAACTGATCGAGCGGCGTATTGCCGCGAGGGTTATTAAAACCCCAGGACAGTTCGAAGTAGAATACCATTTCGAAACGCTAAAATCTCACTGGAAGCACAGGACCGGTTTCGAGGTTTTCGCCTCTCATCAGCTATGCGTATCCGCTGGATTCTTCGCGTTTCGAACTAGTATTTGTGTAGACGGATGGCGCAATGCGAATCGAAGTTCTCGTCTACTCGCTACTTAAACCAGGAGTCTTTGCCCTAAAAACTTCGTCCGGCTTCACAGAATCCATAAATCAGACCGCTGACATGTTAGCAGACATTTATGCCGGAGTTTTTGCGCCGAAATCCATGGTGCCTGATCAGGAACCAATCGTTCGACTTGACCGACCGACCTTCAGTGAAGTATTGATTTCTCCGATGGTGGTAGCGCAGTACTTACGAAAATTAAACGTAAAGAAATCTCCAGGACCAGACGAGATAACTCCAAAGCTGCTCAAAACCTGCCATGCGCAGCTATCTGAACCTCTATCTTGCATGTTTAATAATTTGCTCCAAGCTGGCGTAGTGCCAAAAGACTGGAAACTGGGACAAATAATACCCATTTACAAAGGTTGGTTGCCGTTCTGATGTTAAAAATTACAGGCCGGTGTGCTTTGCTTGGAATTCCCTACCTTCCGATTTGGTAAGCTCAAACAGCTTATCTATATTCAAATCAAAACTTGACGATTATATGAGAGCTAATCCGAATTTTTCCCCAAACTATTAATAAGCTATCATTGTCCCATTGATTTTGATTTTATTTATACTTATATATATACATTTGTACCTATATTTCCACTCTGTGGTTATTGTAAAGTTAATTGCTTTTTCAACCATAAATCTTCAATCTTGAATCTTGAATCGTGAACACATCAGATGTCGATATTGCCAATTTGGAAGAGAGATTATACAAATGTTTGGGTTTATATTATCTATACCGGATGAACCTGTTTTCTTCATCTTCATTAATTTTTTGAACAACGTTGGTTGGAAATTTTGACCCGTGAAATATTGGCAGGCTGAAGCTGTCAGAGTTTAAAGACTGTCCATGGGTTGACACTTGTAACATTACTGAAGCAAGTTGTTGTCGGTAAACGTTTGCACAATATTGTGTGTTGTGTGCTCGCCGAGCTGGCATAGTAGCAGTAGGACGTTTCGTTTGCACTATCTTTAAAAAAATGTCACTATGTCAGCAGCAGAGGTAAGTGGCGTTGACGTGTATGTACAATGCTTTGATATTCATAACGAATTGTTCGAATAGACTGATTTGGTATTGTTTTCTATCATTTCGAATGAGGCAGACACAATTAATTCGCAATAAGGAGTAGTTACACCAAGTTATCACCGACGGATCGTCCAAGTATTTATACCAGGCCTTGTTATGCTAACTCATCCATATCCGAGTACTGCTTCTGAGAAGCTTTCTGACGCTGTTTGCTGTTTTTTTATTTCCACGTTCTATGATAAATCAATGATAATACGGAGTTGGCTGTAAAAAGTTTCCCATATTTCATTAGTTGATTTGAGTTCGAGGAAATCTCATCGAGTTGCACTAGCAAGAGCTAGAAGCAAGTCATAGTTCACAGTTGTATACGTTCGTTGAGTATTTACTACTGGTTCGTATTGATAAATATAATCAATTGTCATGACAACATGATCACTCAATCCGAGTGAAGCTGTATAGAAAACAGATTATATCATTAGTAATGTGTTGCTCACATCCCCATCCCTTACACACCATTACCGGTTTCTGGCTGTTTGCCGTCGTCAGGAGGAAACAGCAAGTTCAGGTTCAGTGAGCCTTGAAACAGTGGATACAAGTATAACCTTGTTTACTATTAATTCACTGTTTCGAGACTCACTGAACCTGATCTTACTGTCTCCACCTGACGAAGATCAAACAACCAGATACCGGTAGTGGTGTATAAGGGATGGGGATGTGAGCAACACATTAGTTTGGTCATCCATAAGCGCCTCGAGTGCTTGACCAAAAATCACTTTGTGATTCTGTGTCTGAACATCGTGATTCGTTGTACGAACCCTATATAACAGTTGGCATACAAGTATAACCTTGTTTACCATTGATCCACTGTTTCAAGGCTCCTTTTACCTGATCTTACTGTCTCCACCTGACGACGGCAAACAGCCAGAAACCGGTAGTGGTGTGTAAGGGATGGGGATGTGAACA